>MCGO01000263.1:0-45926 GCA_002104985.1 Rhizoclosmatium globosum
AACTAGAGCTTGTAGAGCAGGGGTATACACCAACGCCCACACCCCGAAATCTGCCCCACTCTTAATCTTTTTCATCAGCATATTCCGGGCTTTATCTTTGATCTGAACTTGATTACGATTCTTCAACTCCTTCTTTTGTCTCCCGATTACAGACCACTTTGCACCATACGTTTTCATTCCGTCCTCTAGGGCATCTATTTCTTCCTGCGTCCATGCGGTCTTAACGACAGTACGGCGAGGTTCAGAGGCCTTTAGATTTGCAGATTCTGCCGTCTTTCGTTCACTTGTGATTCGGATAACTTCTTGTGTCATTAGTTCAACCTGTTTTCGAATCTTTTCCTGTTCGTCGTCTTCGTCTTCGTCGCTTTCTTCGCCAGCTCCATCGTCAGCTTCTTCATGCTCTTGAACAAACTCAGCTTCTTCTGCTGGAGTTGCCCGTTTTTTCCCTTTCTTACTTTGAGAGGATGGCTGAAGTTCTGCTGTTTCTGCGGCACGTGCCGCACTCTTTTTAGATTTAGCGTTTGCAGCGAGACCGCTGGCACCTTTACTCTTTTTGGCTGCTGGAGCGGAGGTATGGCTGGCCGAGTTTCCGCCTTCATTGAATTGAAGGCGCACTGCGTTTGGTGATCGATCGAGCAGACTTCTAGTTCTAGTCGCTCGTCTTGGTGCAAGGACAGGAGATTCAGGTACATGTACTTCTGGTTGTGTTTTTTGTGGATAATCACCAAGTTTATCCATAAGATAAGCTTTAAACGCGCCAGTAGGTTCAAATGAGCCATCTGCATTCAAGGGTAACGGCTGAAGCGGATCCATCTAACGAAATGATAAACACACATAGAAATTCAAAACTATAGGAACCAACCTTTAAGACAACAGCCCCAAACACTCTCCCCAAATATCATAAATTTTCTCCACCACAACCTCTTCACTTTCAAGTGTGTCCAAAGGTTCCATCATCATCCCCACGAGTTTCGCTTTGGCAGCCAACATCCGAATGTGACGGTGGCTGCACGAGTGAGGGAATCTTTGGGATATTATTCGGTTTCGTAAACGCCTGGCTTGGGTCACGCTGTTATCCTGTGCATACAGGCAAACAATAAATCCGAGTTTTGATGAGAATGTCGAGGTCCATGTGTGCAGGGCATTTTGGACCAAGGCGCAGCCTCAAGAACTTTCCGCAAGAGTGGTCAAGAGGGGTTAGCTTTGATTCATCGGCGTTGTCTTCATCAGATGACTTGATGTGTTGTGTGAGAAGGAGTGCGTATGTCAAAGTGATGAGTGGTTCGTTCTCTTTCGCGTGAATTAGGAAGGGCACAAGAGGGTCCTCTGAGTGCAAGTTCAGAACAAGAAAAAAACAACGCAGTGAATACGAAACCAACCCGTGAATTCAGCCACGCCTTCTGAAGCGAGAACAGGTTGACTTGTCGAGCCAAAGAGAGTCGAAGCGAGAACTTGTTCGCACATTGTCCGAAGTGCGTCCAGTCTCGGACGCGCAACGGCCTCTTTGAACTTGGACGACACGTCGGCGAGAAGCGGAAGAGGCGGCGGCGGCGGCGGAACTGGCGCCCGCTTCTGTTTTGCCATTGCGATTTGGGTGTTGTTGACAAGGCGACAATTTCGGACATCGAGAACTCAGAAAAGAACAGCTGAAATATCGGTTTATAAAATAGTGAAACATCCAGCAAAATATCACAGTCTAGAGCCCCCCCGAACAACACTCAACAACACACCGGTAATAAGTAATGTAATACAATGGTACAACCACACTGAAACACTCTCTAGAACTCCTCCTCATCCTCACCCCCCTCAAAAACTAAATCAAGTCCAAGCCCCCTCCCAACAAACTGCTGCATCCGTTCACTATGCACCAAACTAAACACCCCCAAATCTTCTCCCTTCTTCAACCGCCTCGCATACTCGTTCCGCGCTTTATCCTTCAAATCAACTTGTCCCGCGGTCTTTCAACATGCCTGTATGGTATTCATCGTGCATTTCGGCAATCTTGTTCCATTTCGTGCCATAGATTCTCATGCCTTCCATGAGGGCCGCGAGTTCCACGGAGGTCCACTTTTTACGGCCGCGAGTTGCGCGGGGCCCGTCTTTGCGGGCGAGGTATGCTTGTTGGAGGACCGGGGGCTGCGTGTTGGGCTGAGATGGCGGATTTGCGGATTAGTTGTGTGGATTCTTGGTTGAGTGTTGCGCGCATTGTAGCTGTGATTACGGGGGGACGGTTTGCAGATGGAGAAGATTGTTGCTGGTGTTGAGGAGATGCACTGTTTGAGGGTCCTGGTTGGTCTGGGAGGACAGTGTTTGGAGGAGGGACACTGACTTTCTTGAGGGGGCTGCGACCACTTGTTTGACGGAATGCACGAGTCAAGTTGGTCACTTTGTGTGAAATCTCATTCATGGAGGCAGTCACGGCGGCTGAGGCTGCAGCGACAGACGAACGAGGTGGAGTTAAACCAAACTGCTTTCGTACAGGCTGCTCTTGAGCCTCTTCTTCGTCCGACGGAGAAAAAAGAGGCTGATTCGAGGGACTTTGTTGACGTGTTTGACGTTGCTGTGGGAGGTCCGGAATGGCATCTTCTTCAAACTCGTTCTCGGCTTCGTCTTCCGTGCCCAGTTGAATAAATATTTCTCCGTTTTGTAATGGCGCTGGTACTGAAGGGCCACCGGTAGTAGCAACCTTGGCAGGAGTACTCGTTTTCAACTCTTTGCTCGGTTCTTGGCGTTAAAACGGGCTCCATTTTCGATAGCCTTACTCGTATCGAGATTTCTAACAATGGCCTCGACGTCTTCGTCATCATCATCATCGCCGTCGTCTTCCTCCTCTTCGGAAATAAGAACGCGCTTCTTTGGTGGAGAGGCAGGACTATTTTTCTTTGCTGAGTTACTGGCTTCAACTGGAACGACTTTCTTTTGAGGAGTGCTAGGATTGGACGAAGAACTCTTTTTGGATGGTGAGTTTGACCCTGATGATTTTTGAGTAGGAGAAGCCACCTTTGCTTTAGGGGCCCATTTTTGGGCAATGTGTTTTTGAACTCTGATGTTATGTCAACAGTGGATGCGGCGGGAGTAATTACCTGTTTTGGTGGGAAGAAGATAGTATCAATAAATATGTTTAAAATTGGCAATGGAAAATTCTTACATCGCGCCCTTCTTTTGACGCATAGTACAATGCCTCGTAAACGCGTTCCAAGTAGTCGTCATAGGTTGGCACGACATCTTCAAAGCTCGAAAGCTCCTCCAAACCTTGACCCTGAGCAAACATTTTCGTAATCTACGTTTTATAGTCAGAGAAATGCATCATAAACGATAAAATGAGATGGAATACCTGCTTTCTCTTTGTTTCCAAGATTTTCAGGTGCAACATCTGCTTCTTGTCCTTTTTCTTGCTGTTTTCATACGGAGACGCGAAAAACACGTCTGGATCAAGTTCTTCGCCTTGTTGGATGCATTGAAGCGCAAAGAGCTGGTGACAATTGAGGGAATTGACAATTTAGCGACCCACGAACATAACCAAATGAAAAAATGCGAGAAACTACGACGAGAATAGATAGACTCACACATGTCTGGATTTCTGTGCGTAGAAAGTAAAAGTCTTGTGTCTTATCCACGTCGCAGGAATCCAACGTCTTTATGATTTGTTCCACGGCCTCGCTGGCGGCAACAACGTCATCTGGATCAAGTGCATGCTCTGGGTTTCTCTGCAGAAGGTATTCCTTGAGGGCCACCAGATACGCGACCTGGAATCCAATCAACTGATTCTTTGAGACAAAGTCAGGCCGCTTGTTGTCCTGGGCGGCCTTGAGACAATGTGCCATAGCGTAGTTTGCTGTATGATACCACAGATGAGCACTTGAGAAGCAGAGAAAAGAGAGAGCAACTCAACTGTGAAACGATTCAAACAACTTGTTCAAATTCGAGTCGATTGTCGCGCCAAACAAGATCGATTCGACGAGGGCCGCGCAGTTTGTTTCGATCACTTCGACCGATTCTTTAATGTTCGAACGCGGCGCTTTTGGTTCGGTCAGAAGCGCGAGTTTTGTTGTTGGTGGTGGTGGTGGTGGTGGTTGTGACTTCTTTGATGCCAGCTTCGGTGGCGACGCGGCCTTTGTCTTTGGCTTTGGCTTGGACTCTTTCTTGGCGGCGGCTTTTGCTGCGGGCGCCTTGGACGACGTGGACCGCGTTGTTCGTGGATCCATTGAGGTAGGGTTAGGTCTAGGGTTAGGGCTAGGGTTATTTAACCCTCTGTTTTGGAAGAGAAAAAGTACCACCGCCCAGACATTACTTCCCCATTCTCCATTTATCGGATGCAATATTAGCAGTACTGTCCATGGAAAAAAGGGAATAAAAGAAAAGACCGGGATATATTTCTAACGTATATATAACAATGGGGAAAACAAAAGAATAATCGACAATTGAGTACTAAACAGCTCTCAACACTTTCCGGTCATGGGCTTGTCACGCAACCAGCATCCCGACGAAAACATTGGCTGAGTTGTGCATCCTCCAAAATACGTTCCATTACGTGGTGAATTTGGGTTAATGTACACATCCCATGGGAACCACCAATGGCCACCACCACCATCTGTTGGAACACAAGTGTACCTGATAGAAACACCATAAAGGCATGGCACCGAAGGGTCAATATTGTTATCGTGACAGTCAATTGCATTGTCCCAACAGTAACTGTATCCAGGCGTCGTTGGGTTAACACTGTCCACATACACAAGTTTCTCATCATCCCAAATAGGACTACTCTTCCACTTGACCGTGTTCACTGGTGGGTACGGAATATCCTCACACGGAATATTCATGATTCCAAGCCATGGAAGCATCGGCGTACCTGTAGCCGTTGGTCTAACAGTCGTAGTCGTGGTTGTGCTGGTACGAACGTAGGGAGTGTACTGAAACGCGCTATCCGCCCCAACACACTTGTTATCCAGGTTGGACCACCACTTGTTCACAGTGTAACTCTTTCCAGTCGTTGGACTCTTGATGGTCCCGGCCTGTTGGTAACAGATATCGCTGATCTCGTAATTTTGGTTGTTCACGATTCCGTGGATCTTCATATCAGGTCCAGGCATATACGGGTTTGTGACGGCCTCGATGAGTTCATGCGATGCGCGGCATGTCAATAGGTTGATGTCTCCGTTAGGTGCATCAGGAAGTCCACATCCAGCCCATGTAGCTGCAAAGTGTGGGTGCAAACCCCAAATGACGGGATTATCTGTTTCATCGTTATTGGCGTAAAACATTGTGTGCTCTGCAAAGAATCCGCCCTTGGAAGGGTCAAGGAAGCCAGAGTCATATTCCTGGCCAAAAAAGACTGGGTAATAGATGGAACCACCACCATAAGGAATGGCTCCAAAGTTGCTGGTGGTGATCAAAGCATTTCGGAGGATTTCTTGAGCAAGGTAGGTTGGCTGGCTGTTGTCATTAAAGCTTCCGCATGATTGTCCCCCGCAAAAGGTTGGGGTGATATAGATTGGACTGAGGACGCCTCCACCAGGTGCAATCAAGGGACTGTATTGATTTACTGTTCTATGTATTAGTCTTCCGAATCCTTAAGCTGTGATCCAATTCCATCCTCGCAATAACGCACTCAATTACAAAACAAAGTGGTACTCACATGCCGTAAAGTAAGGAGTGTTGAGCACAGAGGCGTAAAAGTCCAAAAGCCCATTCACGAGCGATTGCTCAAAGTTTCCTGTTATCGATGGTTAGTTGGCACCAGGCAGTATCGATTGATGGTTGATAAGGGCACTTACCAACAAAGACCGGCTTGATCTGGACTCCATTCATCATCTGTGAATCAACGGCATGTATTTAGATTGTGATCAAGGAAAGAGTGGGGGACTTACGGGATACTTTGTCTTAGGGTCTTGATCCAGCCAGTAAACGGGACCTGTACCCTGCGCTCCGACGAGGGACGCCATTGTAGCAAGACCAAAGAGTTGTGCAAGATGCATGCTACGTCTTGGTGGATTCGTATAAGATTCGAGAGTGTGGTGGCAGCAAGACAAAACACACCTTTTGAGCAATCTTTCTTGATCCCAATTTAGGGTTGCTGAAAGCAATGAAAGCCAGGCTTTCCGTTCACGATGCAAGGAAATCGTTTAAAAAGCTCTTACACATCAACTAAATCCTCTAATCTAAATCCTCCTCACAAAATGGATATCTATCAACCCACTTCAATTCCCCATCTGTCTCATACCCACAAAAATACGTAGTACCCACCCCGTTTATCTTTTGACACGCCAAGCTTCCATACACCAAACAAGCTGCACCCCTCATTGGCGTCTGAACCGTCAACTCAACATCATCATCCTTCCCCACCTTAGCCAGCGGAAACCCACCCCCTCTCCTCGCAAGCGCCATCGCAACCCGCACATTCGCCGGAATCTGTCCCCCAATCCCACTCACCTTCACAGAAACCGAAACACACCCTCCATCCGCGACAGAATAGTACTCGTTCACGATAATCACGCTTCCATCGTACCCAACAATTTTTGCAGGCCGGTTCGCACAGAGATTCGCGATTTGCGCGCCGGTTGACGAAGACCATCCTGTTGCGCCAGAGTGTGGGTTCGTCACGGCTTGTACGAGGTCAGAGCTAGCCACACACGTGAGTGCATTTACGTGGGGTTTTGAGGACGTGGGAGGTGGTGTGCAGCAGGCTGTACTGCAGTGTGGGATAACGCTGTATGTGATTGTTTGGCCTTTGTAGAGGAACGATGCGTGTACGGAGCATGTTCCGACACAGTTGTCAAAGTGGGAGTTGTATTCGGGACCAAAGAAGAGTGGGTAGTATGTGTTTTGAGGAGTTGGAGTGAGAACTTTGGATTTGATCATGGATTTGAGGTGTGGGATTATTGAGGTTTGGTCAATAATGGGGCCGTAGAGGGAGCCATTGATGCTCTTGTGGTTAGATCCCCATGATATTGTTTGCGCTTCTCGGTATGGAGGGATTGCCGGGGTGGAGTATTGCGTTACTGAATCAGTGCGATGTGAGTGTTACTGCAACGAAGGTGTGAGCGAAGGTTGCTTACATGCCCCAAAGTAGTTTGATATTAATACATTCTTGTAGAAGTTGTCTATCTCAGAGGCAAACTCAAACGAGCCTTTTGAATTGAGTTGGTATCAGCAGTGAGTCAGTGCACCATCTATATCCTAACGCAACAAACCATACCGAAATAAATAGGTGTAACATCTACATTCGTGAGGAGCTGTTTATGTTCATCAGTGTTTTGATTGTTTTGTATGAGAGCTCACCTGTCCATTGCCCCACATCAAGTCAACATTTGACGGACTGGCAGAGCTGAATGCTGCTCGACCTTGGGTATTGAATGTAGCTGAAGTTGAACCTGCCAGGGCGTATATTGCGATCACTCTTCCTACTCGCACACGCGGACGTTGCATTGATGCCGGTGGAGTAAGGAAGAGTGATGAAGCGAACAGTAAACTTCTTGGGCACTGTTACAACAACCATCTTCTGACCTTAGCGGTCCTTAGAGTAGAAGAATTGGTGAACTTCTGAGTGCCTACATGTCATTCCTTCCCCTGTCTTTTGTTTGTTGCTGTGTGACTGCGCATGTAGCGTGAAAGGGAATATATTAAGGATGTCTACAGAGAAACCCAAGATTCATGCATCAATAAACTTAACTTTCTTCTTTTAACCGTCCAACATACTACGCAAGGAAGAAGGGAGAAAGAATGAAAGGAGAGAGCGAAAGGTGTTGAGTTTTCGTTGGTTCCTATCGTTTCAATTTTATCACCCAAAGTACGACCAACCACCCGCCACCATCCACAGCCTACATCCCCACCCTGGAACATATCAACCACCATCAGCAGCAGCAGAATCATGAAGTTCAAAGGATCAGCGAACGAAGAGAGGCATCGGATGGTGTATACAATGGGGATGGATGTTTGGAGGCAGTCGAGGCATCTCACTTTGAGGATGCCTTCACACGTTGAGGCCTTGGCTATTGATCTGGAACGAACACGAAGCTTCATGAGCCTATAGAGCTCTTTATTAGAACGAATGGAATGATCAGTTGGGACGCTGGAATGGAATCAGGATCATGCCAAAAACAGAACTGCTATAAACTCTCACCTACTTCTAACTCTCGCACCGAACTTACGAAGGAGAACTGACTGTTTTTCCCCCGTACTCTATTAGATGGCCACCAAGTCTTACAGAGAGTTGAAAGCTCCAAAGTCCGGTCTCTTTGTTGGACTCAACAAGGGACACATTGTCACTCCACGTGTCCCACGTGCCAAGCCATCCAACAGAAAGGGAGCTCTCTCCAAGAGAACCGCTTTCGTCCGTTCCATTGTCCGTGAGGTTGCTGGATTCGCCCCATACGAGCGTCGTGTTATGGAGTTGCTCAAGAACTCCAAGGACAAGCGTGCCCGTAAGCTTGCCAAGAGAAGATTGGGAACTTTCCTCCGTGCCAAGAAGAAGATTGACGACCTCAGCAACGTTATTGCCGAGTCCCGTCGTGCTGGTCACTAAATTACTCCACCCACTCTGCTTTGTGCTGTTGAAGGAAGGATGTAATTTAGATTGATTGATGTATGGTTGTTATTACTTATAACATTGGTGTCTCTGAATACACAAAAACGTTTCATATCTCGTATCATTTCTCTTTCTTGCTTCTACTTTTTACCCAAGAAAGCAAACAAATGGCCTCGGTGACCATTTCAATCACTGAGGACTCGCCACCCGCGCAAGTTGCTGCGTGGATCCTAGGTCTTGGATTCGATGCATCGATAGCAGGCTCGTTTGAAGCGCACAATATTGACGGTCGGAGTTTAAAGTCGCTGGACCATCCGTTGCTTGCTGAAATGGGCATTGCAAAGGTCAGTTCCCTCCCTGTATTTAAACAGTTTAAATAGATTAAACAAGGAACTAGGTCGGGACTCAGAAGAGGATTCTGATGCGTATTGAAGCTCTGTGGCGTATGTTTGGCCCATCTTTTTGAATCTCACCTGACAACATTAACAACAACAGCTCCTTCGCCAACTCTGGTTTCTGCCTATGACCGCTTGCTTCGTGCTGACTCACCAACGCACTCGATGTTCAAGCAACACAGACCTGGTTGGTGTTTTGACATTCCACCAATCACACTCACTAACGACGCTCCCAGCTGTTAAACCACCTTCACCAAACTTTGCACCACCTCGTTCATCATCCAAAAATATTATCCCTATTCGATCAGTATACCCTCCTGTAGACAACGATATCAGCCACAATTCCCCGAACTACAGTCCAACAACCCCATATTCACGCGTTCAGCTACCTCCATCTTCTGTTTATGGATACAGTCAATCACAGAATTCGAATTCTGCGTTCGATTTTTCTGGTCCTCCACCGCAACCCCCTCCAGCAGCTCATTGGAATGACACCAGTTTTGGGGGGAAACGACCACCTATACCCCCGAATAGTTCTCAGCCGGCAAGCGTGAAATCTTTATACATGCCGAGAATTGGTTCAAGTGGAAACTTGAAAGTGTCCACCGCCGACTCGCTCATTCCTCCTGTTCCTGTCCCCGTTTCAGAACGCATCATCATCAAAGTTCAAGACGGCAACCAGGATTATCATAAAATAGACGTGACTTCTGTTTTACACAGTGGTCTAGAGATAAGGAAATTGATTCTCAAAAAGTTCCATATCAGCGAAGATCAACTTCGTGGATATGCACTATACTGTTCTGCGGGAACTCCCCGTAGTGCCAGGAATGGAAGTAAGACCTTGGATAGATACTTTGCCAGACTGCTTACATTTCTGCCCCTCTAGTGACGAATGCAGTCACAGACGAAGAACTCGTTCGTCTTTGTTCAACTGCTGCTGCAACAACAAGAACAACAACAACACCAGACCCGTCGTCTCTTCTCGAATTTATCCTTCGCAAAACATATTCATTTCCAACTGGCCCGCGCCCCGTCTCCGAACCAACAAATATGCTGTTCAACCAGTTGCTATCTCACCAACCACCTCATCCCCAAAGCCCACCGCAAATCCCTCTTCAACCCGCAACAAGCGCCAAATCTCTTGCAGAACTCAACAAGAACCTTCGCACATTTGGCCTCCTACCACCAGAACCCACTACCTCCATGTTTTCCTCTTCCTCAGCTATGCTTTACCAACCGAAACCGCGCTCAAAGAAGTCATTGTCAGGACATCCGTCGCAAACGCTTGAACAGTTTATGCAGGTGAATAATACCGAGAAACAAGCTATACAACACCAACGGTTACGGACGCTTCAACAGCGGCGGGCTGAAGCTGCGAATAGCGGCGACGAGGCTACCAGTGGTGCACGAAAAAGTGGAAATCCGTCGGTAAAGAGTGGAGCTTTGGAGGGCGGAGAGTTTGACAGTGTGAGACGGGGGAGCAAGTTCAAGAGTTTCTTCGCCGAGAGACCAAAGGAGGGAAAAATTGCTGATAAATTGCGTAAATACTTTCCGGAACTGGTTGGTGCCGGTGTATCCAATTCAGGGGATACTGTTTCCGCTGGTGAGAAGATGAGGAGAAGGGGAAAGAGGATTGATGAACTCTTGTTGGAGGTAGATGAAGATGATGAAGAGGAGCAAAATAGGCAGAAAGAAGAGAAGGTGGTGAAAGAAGATGGTTCTGTTGTCATCGGTGGGACAGTGGTGAAGCCTCGACTAGAATCAAAAGATCTTGGCATCAACAATGAAACTTCAGCAACACTCGAAATACCATCCAGAACTCGAAGTGTTCACCTGAGAGTCGAAGAAGTTGTGCGTGAAAATGCCAGAAAATCAAGCATGTCAGCGGCAGCTCTTAAAAGGCGTATCTCTGTTGCAACAAATGCTGGTGCCCTTCTCAAAGATGACCACTCAACCCACATTGTCCCAACTGAAAAAGAGGCTGTAGTAGTAGACCCACGTCCAAACATCAATACTGCAGTTGCTACAGACGGATCCAACTCTTCAACTCGTTCGCTTCCCTCTTCAGTCAACCCTTCAGCGCTTGCAACACCAGTAGAACTTCCCGTAATGCCACCACTTCCCATTAAAAACTGGACACTTGGAAAAATGATAGGTCAAGGATCGTTTGGAAGAGTTTATATGGCGCTGAATCTTGATAACGGAGAGTTTATGGCTGTAAAGCAAGTGTTACTTCCAGTTTCAGCATCAAGCACACCTCCAAGTCGACCCAACCCACACCAATCAAAACAGACGGAAGCTCTTCAACACGAGCTTGAAATGTTACGTGAGCTGTCACACGTGAATATTGTGCGGTATCTTGGTTTTGAGGTATGTTCTAATCATGAGTTTGAATATTTTAACAACCTCTGATTTAGATCCAACAAAACTCTTCCCTCAACGTTTTTCTTCAGTACGTTTCTGGTGGATCAATAGCATCGCTTCTTCGTAAAACTGGAAAATTAGACCTTATTGTTGTGCGATACTTCACATTCCAAATCCTTTGCGGTTTAGCATACCTGCACTCCAAGCTGATCATTCATCGAGATATCAAGAGCGGAAATGTCCTCGTTGATGCGGATGGAATATGCAAGATTACTGATTTTGGCACCAGTAAAAAGAACTGTAAGTTATGTTTCTATTATGTACAGATTTAATTTTTTATGATTAGCATACAAAATGGCATATCAACGTATGACGAGGATGAGCATGCAAGGTTCTATTCCCTGGATGGCCCCTGAAGTTGTCGTAAAAGGGAAGGGATACAGTGCCAAGGTCGATGTTTGGTACGTAACTTTCGTGCAAATACTTAAATTGACGAAGCTTACGTGTTATTTCTTCGAAAAGGTCGTGTGGATGTCTTGTCCTGGAAATGCTAACGGGAGTCCCACCATGGCACAACACAACCGGCTCCGTCGTGTACCTCCTCGGAAACGGAAACGCACCACCAATTCCTTCCGATCTCCCTGAAATCGCACAAGCGTTTTTGAAGCTCTGTTTCATCGTGGATCCTGAACAGAGACCCACAGCAGCTGCACTTATTGAGCACGAATTTTGTCGGCTCACGGAAGCAGAGACAGATGCGTTTGATTTTCAGCGGTGGGTTCTTGAAGCGGAGGAGAGACATGCAGCTGAAGTTGGAGTTGACGAAGATGAGGAGGACAGCAGTGAAACTGATTCGGATGATTCAGAAGAGTCTGATGAGTCTGAAGAAGACGACGAAGGTGGAGCTGAGACCGAGGCTTCGTCAGTCCCTGCTGTATCGGATGTTGAGTGAAATTTGTGAATACATATGCAATATTTGTGGAGCAGATTGGTTTTCTTCGTGAAACTATTTTTTTTCTGCACAAGCCTCTGGAAATGAGACGGAGTAGAGTAGTGCAGCTATTCATCGCACTATTCTTTGTTCTTGCGACATTTGAGCTGTTCCATGGTCTTGGTAACAGCGGCATTGAGCATACTCACCGTCGCAGACTGTGTCACAGAGTCTCACCAACCACTGCAACGCCCGTCGATCCTACTCGACCACTCTCACTGCTGTTAAATTTACGAGCGGCGGTCGAGCAAAAGGCGGCGCTGCGAAGCCCAGCTGAAAATGTTATGTTTGAGGCATTGGCGCCGTTGCTTCTTCCGCGGACCCAAACAATGGACCACAATGGCGACTTTGTTTTGCGTGCGCGGCCTGTTAATCTGTCGTTGGTGCATTCGGAGATTCGGTGGTCGGATGTGGTTGACTTTGACGATGCAGTTCGGAATCAGACTGGCGGGGGTGAGTGCCAATGTCATTTCATTAGCAGCATCTTATTATGATATTTGCATAGGGAAGACTGAGTTTGATCGCTCGCTTTACCGTAATAAGCTGGCATACTTTCAAAACTACATCACACGACTGCCAAACTACAATCCAAATAGAATCAGCAAGAATCAGTTAATATCTGCCGAAAAGATCAATAAAGGCTGGCGTCTTTGGTGGGGGGACTCAACTGATATGGAGAATTGGGTGAGTGTATTTCATTTCATCCTTCAACCATCGAACCAACTTGATTACTAGTCTCCCCCTGTGAACACCTCTATTACTGATACGCAAATTATAACCATGGATTCCCCTTACCTATCCTCGTCAACCAAACCATTTCATTCAATCCGTCTTCCTTCATCTTCCAAATCCTTACCTCCTCTTATCCCCTCATCTTCATCAATATCCTGCGCGTTCCTGGATCCTGATGTACCTCTTCGATATTGTGCCACAAAGAATATTGGCGTAAATGCAACCCTCCTCAAACAACACCTTTCTTCAAAAAAGACATTTCCGCCTTTTGGGAGTTTTGTCGGGCTTGTAGGAGACACATGGAATGAAGACGCATGGTTTGGAGGCCGTATAATGGGAAATGGTGCTGCTCGTTGGTTGTTTGATGGCTTAGATGTGTCAACTAGTTCAAAGATTTCTCTAGAATGTGATGCATGGTAGGATACAATTTTCTCTTGAATGATTTTCTGATATGTGCGTGTGCTACAGGATCGATACTCCACTCTTGATGGTCTCGCGTTGGGACACAGGAAATCCATATCAAGCTCACCAAGATTATATGAACACCTTCGCAGTATATGCTGCGTTGAACTTATCAACTGCAACAATACAGCCAATTTTACTCGACCACAAAACTCCTGCGGGTCCTTTTGCATCTGCTTGGTCTCATATCTTCACAACTTCTGGTCATTTTATCACTTTGCAAGATATCCTCGCAATCATTCCCAACGATAGTAAAACAATATGTTTCGCGGAAAGTATATGGACTGTGCATGGTGGTATCTCGCCGATGGCAAGATATGGCTCCGTTGAATGGTACACCCCGTTAGAACCACAATTTAATCCACGCATACGAGCTCCATCAACTCTACCACCACCTACACCCGAAGCGCCTTTATTTCTTGCATTTCGTGCATTCATGCAATCTGCTTTCCGTCGTGCTGTATTGGGAATTGTTGATGGCAGTCACGAAGAAGCGCTCGACCATCAGGGACCACGCGGGCTTCCTGTTCCAAAGAACTTGGCGTTTTTAGAGGAACTTGCTGGAGACGAATTTAAACAAGAAGGAGCTCCAATTACAGTGACATATGCGTATCGTCGGGGTGGGAATCGTGATGTGAATAGAAGAGGCGTACTTTGGGAAGGAACTCGTTTTGGGTGGCCAAAAGAAGGAATCTTTTACGTGGACGAGAAGAATAGCGTTTCTGATGCCGGTGTAGACGTTGAAGCTGCTATCAAAGCTAATGAAGAAGATAAAAAGAAGGAAAGGAAAGAGAAGGAAAAGCATGAGAAGAAGAAAGTGCACAAAGAGGAGAAGCACAAGAAGGAGAGGAAGCCTCATCAGAAGGACAAAAATGAGGAACTTCAGCAACCACGAGAGAACAATAATAACGGTTATGACAAGTATGCTGTACAGGATGAAGCCGTGCCAAAAATTCAAAAACGCGACGGTGAAATTCTCAAAGTGGCTGTTGACAATGCTGAACAACGAAGTGAACCCAAAGTGGTGACACCTTCCACATCCGAACAACAACTTCCGTCTGAACAAATGCAGCTAAAAATGGTTGCGAGAAGGATCATGAACGAAGACGAACTAGTTTCGAGGTTGCGAAAAAAAGTTGAATCATGGATGCCGAAAAAGGAACGTAATCGACGAAGCAGAACCTGGCGGAATCCTTTCGCATCTCCTGAACCACTTATACCTGCTGGAACGTATGCTCAATTCCGCGCTGTTGACTTTTCCACATTGACTTGGGAGGAACAAGTTGGCATTGCTCAAGGAACTGATTTTTTCATTGGACCGCATGGCGCTGTATTTGCTCATTTACTTTATTTGAGGAGGAGACCTGTTGCTGGCGTATTGGAGCTAAAGCCAAAGGAGAGAAGTTCAGGGAATTCACAATTTCATAATTTGGCAAAAAAGGTAAATCACTTGGTCTTCCGTACGCCAGTTCAACTACTAACTTATTGAATCAGCTCGATCATATTTACGGATTTGTGAATACCATGTCGCCTCATATTCCCTATGTCGTCTTATTAAAGATTGACGATAAAGTCGAACAGATTTTGGATAAGCTGTACGATGCCGCTGAGTGATTTTGTCTTGCATACTGCATAGTTATGTTTGTTACAATAGATATAATACGTTCGTTGATTTATGTTAATTGTATTTGCTTGGATCCAATTTTTCGTTTCATAGGACTGATAATGACCCTGGCACGTGGTGATGTAGTTTGCCAAAGCACGACCGTTGGTTTTTTATTGGAGGAGAAGGAAAAGGGAACCAATGAGAGGGCGGAAGGAGATTTAAAATTTTATGATTGCAATGTGATTGGATGCCTTACCTCCTGTCTCCCTCAGCCTACAAAAAGAGCGAAGAGGAATTGAAAAGATCATCAAAGCGTCTAGAACTATCTAAATGGCAATTGGATTCTCTTTCCCTGTGTTCTTCGTCATTCTTCGAGGTTTGCATTCAATCCCTGTTTCTAAGCCCAAACTTGAACATTCGCTTATCCGTCATTATTTATAGAATGTACGGAGGCCGCCATCATTGTTTCCATCCTTCTATCGTATGTTAGAAACAATTTCAAGAAGGAAGAGGAGTCTGCGATTCGTAGAACGTTGAACATTGCTGTGTGGGTGGGAACAGGCTTGGGACTCTTCTTGTCTCTCGCCATTGGAGGTGTTTTCCTCTATATCCTGTTTAGATACACCACTGACTTGTGGTATGTCTCTTCATATGTTGGCTGGGCTTGGTATTGACCATGCATTTTAGGAAGCAAGCTGAGGCTCTTTGGGAAGCTATTTTCATGCTGATTGCATCCGTTATTATGACAGTCATGGCTTTCGCTTTCCTCAAGAGCGACCATTTGACGTCTCGTTGGGAAAAGAAGTTGCATGCCAAGCTTGGTAAGCAGCAAGTTACAACTTCAGAGGGCCAGCCCCAAGAAACTTCTTCTCTGAACGGATCAGGAAGTTCTCAGAACGCTTTGACTCAGGCTGGACGTTTTGCAAACTTGAAACAGTCTTTTGTGGAGGGTTGGAAGAACCCTCTCTTCTGGCTTCCTTTCTTGACTGTGGTCCGTGAAGGTCTTGAAGGAATGGTTTTCTTGGGTGGTGTGAGTTATTTTGACGAATTAGAAAATGTAATCTAATGTAATATTTAGTCTGCCCTCTCTGAACCAGCTGGTAATATCCCACTTGCTGTTCTTGCTGGCCTCCTTGCTGGAGCATTGATTGGATACATCGTTTACAAGGCTGGTAACTCTATGAAGCTCCACACTTTCTTCGTCTCGGCCTCTATTTTTTTGCTTTACATTGCCGCTGGTCTCATCTCCAAGTCTGTTGGTGAATTTGAGGTTGATGCCTGGAACAAAGGGATGGGTGTTGTGGATTCTGACGATGCAGGATACTACCGAGTTGATACTAACGTGTGGCACGTTAACTGCTGCAACCCTGAAGATAAAACTCAGTTTGGCTGGCAAATGTTCAGTGCTATCCTTGGATGGACCAACAATGCAACTATTGGAACTATCACCGTGTATATTTTGTTCTGGTTAGTCATCGCAGCTGTTCTCGTCTTCATGAAGTTGAAGGATAGAAAGGCCAAGGCTGCTGCTAAGAATGAAAGCCATATTGAACCATCCGCTCTCAGCCACTAAGAGAATCTTAAAACTTTGACATATATTGTGATAATCAAAAGAAAGTATGCGCTGATGAGAAATCATCCAAGAGCGCTGAATAAATTCAAGTTACTGTATTTGTAAACAATTCATTGGTGGGATTGTCATTGTATTTCTTGGCGTCACTCTCACACGTCC
Source organism: Rhizoclosmatium globosum (assembly GCA_002104985.1). Classification (NCBI taxonomy): domain Eukaryota; kingdom Fungi; phylum Chytridiomycota; class Chytridiomycetes; order Chytridiales; family Chytriomycetaceae; genus Rhizoclosmatium; species Rhizoclosmatium globosum. The sequence continues at coordinate 16,807 of MCGO01000263.1, forward strand.
CTGGCTCTTCACACCTATTTCCCAAAACCCCGACTGTTCAGCCATAAAACTTCAGATACACACTGGGAGCACCCATTGTCATACGATACCATAGGTTAGCAACAGTTCTTTCTCTCGAGTTTTTGACAGCTTTCCAGCAAATCCATATGAAAGACAAATTACCCACGACTCCCACCCGCAGCTCAAGTTATTTGAACTGCAGCAGTAAAGACTGGGAGACCTGCGAACGGGTCCTCGCCACGTCCTCCCTTACCTCACCAAATACTTTGTCCCGCCAACTCCGACCAATCACCTTCATCCCCTATAACAAACGGTATAAACGCGTCGCAGCATGTATAGCCGCAGCCATGACTACAGCGTTCTTTTTCCTTCTCCTTCGCCTCTATGAACCACAACGACACACCTTCGCCAAATCTGCCAGCGATTTACGCGAAATACCCTCTTTCCAGCTCTGGAGCAAACACATCCAAGCGCAGGAGATAAATCCAGAAGATTTCCACTCTCGGCCGAAACAGCATATCGAAATCTCTCGTCAGCCTTCAAATAATTCCCTACTGGATACAGACAACCCCCTCAGCTACATTCACTACGCGCGCACAGCCTCAAACCAGCCCCAACCTTCCAGTCGCTGTGACTACTATAACAATGCAGACTTTATTGTTGACTTCCACGCGTATCCGTTCGTTGTTTGTGGCAGTGACAAAAAGACTGCCGACACATGGAGGTTTGGATATCTTCAGGACGACGAGAAATCATATCTCCAAAAGCGAAACGCCCTCGCAGGACCCAATATATACCGCGAATCTATTTTCCCTTTGAGGAGGGAAGTGTCTGATTACCTCGACGCACGTGAAGACCGTCGATTACTGTTTGAAAAGTTGAATGAGGGGAAAATTTTGGGAGATAGCAAGGTTAAAGAAGCTGATGACCGCATTGATACTATGGGGTCGTCAACATTGCTTTGGCGGAGGAGTAAGCAACCCATCACTCTCAAACGAAAATCAAAAACAGCATCTCAAATACGGTGTGGCGTTGTTGATGAAAAGATTCCGCAGCGGTATTGCGAGACGCGAAATATTGCGGTGAAGTTGGAAATGGTTCCTCAAGTAAACTCGGAAAAGGGGCTTGACTTGCTTCCGCCGTTCGGTCTGTTAGAGACCATGTGTCATTTAGATGAAAATTCTTGGTTTGGTCAAGGGTTTGGAGGAGGTGCTGCTGGCTGGATGTTGGGTTAGTATTACTCATTATCGCAACATGAACTAATTGTAAACAAAGAGGGAATGGAAATCTTACGGCCATCGGAAAATGATGACATCAAATGCGATTTATGGTTCGGCGACTTTCTTTTTGTTTGTATCATTACTCACCACACACACCCAAAAAGGCTCGACACACCACTTTTCTTCATTTCACGCTGGGATACTACAAACCCGTACCAATTCCACCAAGATGCACTTAATACGTTCCTCGTATACTCTCTCTTCAATCTTTCGACAGCATCGACACAACCGATTCTTCTGGATCAACGGAAAGCAGATGGGCCATATACAGCGGCATGGTCCCACATATTTACAAATTCGCGGCGCTTAGTGGATATCCGACAATTGTCAGAAGCCGCCAAAAAGCAGCTACAAGGATGGAAAGGCAAAAGCAGCCCAAACCTATGTCTCAGTCGAGCTATATGGGGAATTCATGGAGGAATCAGCCCCATGGCGCGAGGTGCTAATAAGCCAAATGAATGCTCAAACGCGCCATTGTCGTTCGCTTTCCGTGAGTTTATGTTGGATCGTGCAAAGTATTGGGCCACAACTACTCGAGGATTTGGTGGGATTGGTGATGTGATGGGTGGAAATAATAATTGGTTACCTCTTCCTGTTCAAAGCCGAAAGTATGGTGTTTTGTTTGAGGAAAAGGTTCGGGAAATGGTGGAATCCGCTTTGGGAGAAACGAATGAGAAAGTAAGATTGGAAAAGTTGGAGGCAGCCAATGCTTTATCGACACGAACGATTGTAGTTACTTACGCTATCCGTAAGTCAGCTACAAGACATGGTGCACTTGAAGAAAACGGGGCATTTGGAACTCAGCTCCATGGAGCTGATGGTGAAGAGCTAAAGCCCCCGGCAGAGTCTGTAGCAGGAACGGAGCCGACACTGCGACGGCTGGTCGAAAACGAAAAGGATTTAATTTCGAGTATCAAGAGAATCGTGAAAGAGTGGAGGAAGACTGTGGAAGAAAGTGAGGATGGAAAGACAAGCGTAGAAGTGGAGTTTCGAGCAGTGGACTTTGCGTCCATTAGCTTTGATGATCAAATAGCTATCGCTCATGGAACGGACTTATTTGTAGGGCCGCATGGTGCTGCATTTGCTTACACTACGTATTTACGACGAATGCCGTTTGCCGGAGTGTTAGAGCTGAAACCCCCTGAAAGAGGAATAGGAAATCACCAATTTCAAAATATGGCGAAGCGGTATGGTAACAAGTGAGTGGCTTTTCAAAGAATTGAAGTTGTGATTAATGTAATGTATAGGTATATGTTTGTTCCAATAGGACATGGAGTGGAATCAAAACATCTCTCAAAAATAACGCGTTCGCTGCGTTTACTATTGACGGCCATTTACAAAGCACGACTTGGTGATACCAAGGACATAGTACCCATCGTTGTTGATGACGACGATATGCCAAAGATTTATCGCAACTTTTACAGATAAACCAATAAAGTCAACAAATGTTGACCAATAAAATTTTATTTGTTGGGCTTGTGTCACAAGCTCTGAAAGATGTGTATTGAGGTTGACGAAAGCTTCGACCGCTTCTTTCGCCTGATTCTTTCTGTTTCTCATCGTATTCCGACAGGTGTTGTTGTTTTCATCCTTTATGGTAATCCATTTGCCAAGAAAGCGGCAATCTCCTTGTTGACATTCTTGGCAGGAAATGCGCATCAAGCTCAAACCCCGCAGAGGACTGACTGTGCTCCTCACAGCCGCCGCACTTGTGTTTATGCTGTCATGGCTGGGATGGTTGCGGTGGCTGACTCGGAGGGAGGTCAAGGTGGATGGAGTGGATCGTAGCCAAGAACCGGGCCTAGAGAGTGTCCTCGAAGACAGCAAAGGCAGCAAAGGCGCCAACGACCGACTCGCCCGGGCCCTTGTTTCAAACTCCGACTGGGAACCAAGGCATCTCGTCGACTTGCGCGCCAAAGACAAAGTTGACTATGACGAGTGTGGCGCCTGGAACTCGCTCGCCTTCTTTTCTGACGCTGGTCCAATTCTTCACTGCGCCGCCTTGGATTCTCTTGCTTCAAAACTTGTTCTTGATCCGCAAAGCTCCTACTTGGATAAGATTCGGAAAGTAAGGACGGCAACAAACAACTTGAGGCATTCAAACAACCCAAGAATGTGGAACTTTATCGATAGAGAGACTCCACGTCCTCTCGTTGTAAATAACCCAGAACTTTTGACTGAAATCACAAAGCAGAAGCAATATAGATTACTGGAAGATCGTAATCCAACTCGAATGGAATCAGATGCCTTGTTGAAGTGGTCCAATATGACCACACCAATAATTCTACGCCCTTCAGATTCAAATGCATTGAACACAGCCTCGTCTATTCAATGTGGAATTATTGATAAAGATATTCCACAACGATACTGCGATGTACGAAATATTGCTCTGAAACTGGATACTTTACCGGTCATTCCTTCAAGCCACAAAGGACAAGATCTCCCACTTGCATTTGGCGGTCTTGAAGCCTTATGCCACTTGGACGAAAATTCTTGGTTTGGACGTGGTTTTGGTGGAGGTGCAGCTGGTTGGATGTTTGGTACGTCTTAAAACACACATACACAAAACCTAATTTAAAAAACAACTTAGATGGAATGGAAGTCTTGAATCCGAAAGAAACCGAAGAGATTAAATGTGATTTGTGGTAAATGCTGTTGAACGTAAAATGAACCCTGATTGTTAACTTGTCAAACATTCCACAGGCTTGAAACTCCTGTCTTCTTCATTTCTCGTTGGGATACAACCAACCCATACCAATTCCATCAAGATGCTCTGAACACATTCATAGTGTATTCGTTGCTCAACCTTACAACGGATACCACAATTCAGCCCATCTTGCTCGATGCTCGTAACTCTGATGGACCCTACACCGCTGCTTGGTCCCACATATTTACGTCATCTCGTCGTCTTATGGATATTCGTCAACTTTCAAACGAAGCCCAAACCCAATGGTCACAAACAAATGGCGGTGCCCAGTGGACCAGCGATAAGTCTCCAAATCTGTGCTTCAAAAAAGCTGTCTTTGGAATCCACGGCGGTATCAGTCCAATGTCTCGTGATGGAAAAATCCAAAAGAAATGCCTGGACGCTCCTTTATTTACTGCATTTCGTCAGTTTCTTTTGGGAAGGGCGAGGTTTTGGGCAAGCGTTACAAGTGGAGACGACTTGGATGCTCCGAGCTGGCTACCATTGCCTTCTTCAAATACTGTTGTTGATACGGAGTTAGAAAAACAAGTTCGTCGACTATACAAAATAGGAAGTCAAAGGTCTTTAGAAAATGCTGAAAGACAAGCGAAATCCACAATTGTCGTGACGTATGCTCTGCGACAGGCACAAACTTCTCATGGACCACTCTCAGACACAACTATGTTTGGAGATCAGTATCAAGGCGCCTCTGGAAATTCTACTTCTCCACCATACCAATCAATTAGCGGGAAGGAACCAGAGCTGAAAAGAAAAGTTGAGAACGAAGCGAGTTTGATCAATCGGATACGCAATTTCGTGGATTCATTTCCTTCTTCCAATACAACTTGGAAAACTGAAAACTCTCTGAAAATCAAGTTTCGTTCGGTTGACTTTGCTACCTTAAGTTTCAGTGACCAAATTGCAGTAGCACACGGCACGGATTTGTTTATTGGCCCACACGGAGCTGTCTTTGCTTATCTGTTATACTTGCGGAAACTTCCTTTGGCCGGTGTGTTGGAGTTGAAACCGCCTGAGCGCGGAATGACAAACCAGCAATTCCATAACTTGGCGCTCAGGATGGGTCATAGATATGAATATGCAAGCATAGGAAAGTCTGTGAGCGATGATCAAATGGGTGATATTTTGGGAAAAGTTGAATTGTTGTTGGAGGCTATTGCTAAATCGAGAAATCATTTTCAATAAAGCCCAATTCTTAATCCGATTGTGTTTGGGTATTAAGATATATGTTCCATTTTAAGTATGTCAATTAAATGAAATGATTCTCAGATTGTTTGCTTTATTGTTTTGCGAGTGCCAAGAAATGGCCAAGAAATGGAACAGAAAAAGAGTGCACAAGCCTCCATACCACAGCAACAAATCAAATGTTCTCAAAAAAGTCACTGTCACCGATCCTACAACCGTCCTCGCTTCTACTTCCACGACGATCAAAGCGAACAATAGGGTTTGTCGCCGTTGTTTGTGTGATAGTGGCCAGTGTCTGGTCGCTGCGACAAGCGACGGTGGCGTTCCACAGCCTCCTTGGAGTCAGTTCAGAAGCTGCGGGCCTACTTTCAACTTGGACTTTGGAGGAAATACCGGCACCTCGCTCTCTGATCGAGGAGGCAGTCAAAGTACCCCACCCGTCTTCAGCCACCTGCGACGCCTTCACATCCCTCTCCTTCTTCTCCACGGCTCTGCCCATGATTGAGTGTGGGTCATCGCCATCTCTTGATATCCCCTTGAAGTTCGAACTTGCAAATACCAGTCGTCTCTCGTTCGCTGCTCTAGTGAAGCAGCTGAAGGCTTCACAAAGCTCTGAAGACGCCATTCTACTTAAGCGCTATCTTGATACAACAAAGCGTGAACAATTGAGTCCATCGCCTCCATCCTCTCGCTCTGCCAATCTTCAGTGGTCCCACAATGGCCCTTCAATCAGTATGAAAGAAGAATCTTTCGCTTCACAAATCCAATGCGGAACTATTGACAATGATATTCCACAAAGGTATTGCGAGACTCGTAATATTGCTGTGAAGGTGAATCAAGTTCCTTCTTCAGCACCAAAGAATGTTAAGGGTAATGGGGAGATTTATTTCAAGTTTGGAACAATGGAAGCTTTGTGTCATGTTGATGAGAATACATGGTATGGAAAAGGATTTGGCGTGGGTGCTGCAGGAGTTTTGAGCAGTAAGTTTCCACTTTGCAGTTGTTCTGTAAGATTTCTAATTTCTAAATATAACGTAGAGTCACTGGAGATTCGGAGTCCAAGTTCAACGACTGATATTCCCTGTGATATTTGGTATTTGTCATCATTCAGTTCTAAAATTATCTCATAAATTTGTTAGGCTCGAGACACCAGTCTTTTTCATTTCCCGTTGGGATACCACGAATCCATATCAGTTTCATCAAGATGTCCTCAATACGTTCATGGTGTATTCCCTTCTGAACCTTACAACCGATAACTCAATCCAACCCGTTCTGTTGGATCCAAGAAATCCCGATGGACCTTATACGGCTGCATGGTCTCACTATTTTACTTCATCTCGTCGCCTCATTGATATCCGACAACTTGTGGAAACTGCCATGACCAAGTGGAAGCAGGAAAACAATAACCAACCGTGGAAGGAAACTCGAAGTCCAAATATTTGTTTCAAGAAGGCTGTGTTTGGCATTCATGGGGGAATCAGTCCAATGGCCCGCGGAGGCTTGCAGAGGAGTGAGTGTGCCCACTCACCACTATTCAAGGCTTTTCGGGAGTTCCTGTTGAGCAGAGCACGTTTCTGGGCAAGTAACAATCCGGATAACGAGGAATACGAAAAGAAAGTACCAACTTGGTTGCCTTTGCCGGTCAAAAGCGCCAAATATGGCACATTGTTTGAACAACGAATTCGTCACAAGTACTGGAAAGCTATGAAAGAGCCCTTCGAGCAACGCAAAGAACAACTGTTGACTTTAAAAAGCGAAGCAACAAACACAATTGTAGTCACATATGCAATTCGTAAATCTGAAACACCACACGGACCTTCTCCCATCGGTTCTATCTTCGGTTTACAACTCCAAGGTCCAGAAGGTACAAATACAAATCCTCCCATTCAAGCGACAAACGGAGCTGAGCCAGCGTTGTTCCGCAAGGTCAACAATGAGGTTGAACTCATTCAGCGTATTCAAAATACAGTGAATCGATGGGCCTCACCATTACTTTTGTCATCACGAAATGTCGAATTCCGTGCCATTGACTTCGCGACCCTCAGCTTTGATGACCAAATTGCAATTGCTCAGGGTACAGATGTATTTATCGGACCTCACGGGGCTGTGTTCGCCTATTTGATGTATTTAAGGAAGATGCCTGTGGCGGGAGTCGTTGAATTGAAGCCTCCTGAAAGAGGATATGCAAATCAACAGTTTCACAATATGGCAAAAAGAATGGGTCATGTGTAAGTTGGTTTCACTTTTTTTCTTCTGAGCATTACTAATACTTTTCCTAAGGTATGATGATTCTCCGATTGGTTCCGCTGTTTCAGAGAAACAAATGGATATGATGGAGCAATCTCTGAGGAGAGTGCTGGATTTAGTCTTCAATGCACGTCAATAAATTTACTCATATATTGGAAATACACAATGCCAACAAGAGGGAAAACACATCGCCACCGCCTAGCGATCGAAACAGCTGTTAAATACTTCAAAGAGCTATACACTGATACAGAATGTTGGAAGAAAGTGAGCACCATCGATGGAATCGACATCTCCAAAAAAGACCTGTCACGAGATTTGCAATCAAGCTATGGCGCCTCGTTACTGCCCACCTTTAGAGGTGATGGAATAATCGAGAATATTACTGTTCAAGAAGTGGCGAGCGTGTTGAGAGGATTTGGCGCCAGGAAGTTGTGTAAGTACACGTAATACTACTTTGGGAGGAACTCACACAACCTATCAGGGGATCCACGATTCGAGCAAGGGAAACTGCTAGAGACTCTCAGTGAAACAGAAAACTTGTATTTAAGCTCACAGAAAGGAAACTTGATTGTTCGGTCACGAGATTTCTTGACAGCAAACGTGTACACTCTGGAGAATAACGCTGATGAAGCTATTGTAGTTAGTACATCTGTTGTGGATAGTTTAGCTCCGCCTGAAGGATATTGGGGAAATTATGTTCGTGCTGAAGCGAAGGCGTTGGGCTGGATGTTGCGACAAGAAGGGAGGAATGTCGCGGCGACTTACATTGTAGAAGTCGATGTTAAAGGTCAGATTCCTCAATGTAAGTGCATCATAGATTCCTATTACAGAATACACTTGTTAAACTCTATTCAACCAGCCCTTATCAATATAATTCAAGTGCAAGCTCCTCTATGCATTAAAAACGTAGCTGATGCAATACAAGAACATGGTATATTGCCTTTCGTCGTCCTTGGCCTTTCTCAATTCAGTCCGTCACGACGAATCATAATAAAAAGCGAATGGATCGATCCAGACAACACCAACTTTACTGTTAAAGCCGCGATTCCGCCTGGGAAGTCAAACTTTTCAATCGCATTCCCAGTGAAAGGAAAATATTGGTCTGGCGCTTCAATTGAAATGAAGAGCCATGCGGGATTGCTTGTCCAAGCACATCAGGTAGCATCCATGTATTTATTGGACGGCGTGGTGGGAGAATCAACGAAATGTTTGGTTCAGCTTCACTTTCATACTTCGGAGGAAGCCTCTCAAAACATCACAATACATGTGAGACCATATGCTGGAATATCTCAAAGGAGGTTATCGAGCGTGATTGGAGTTTCTAGTGGCGAAGCTATATATGAGTTTAATGGTGTTCAAGTTTTGGACGGAAGTCTATCGCCAGTCGACAGTGCTATTGCTTTTGATGAGGTAGCAACAAAGACTTTGGAGGAAGAGGAAAGAGAACTGACACCTACAGAGTCTATTCAAAAAACTAGGGCGGCACTAGAGATAAAAGGATTAGACTTAACGTGGGATTCTGCTCTCGCGCTCTCAACTTCTGTTGTTGCCACCAGCTATGTTTATTTGACCTCATTTCTGTATGGAACTGCACGTGTGCATGGAAAAGAACCAGTCAGGGCTGCATATGATGATCTAGACGACAATCAACTTTACGACTTAATTCTGGAGCAGATTTTGGATCCTTCTTATGTTTTATAATGAGTTCACAAAAGTAAAAGATTTGCAAATGGACACGACCAAGATTCCCGAAGCTCTCCATCCCGTATTTTACTGCATCGACCTTGCATGGGAAATATCTGTTTTGCTCGCAGCAAGTCCGTTTATCCTCGCCAAACGAGGAATCCTGACTATCACACGCCCTTTTCGACGAACGCGAAAGTTGCCACCGCCATCAACACCACAACTATTTCCTTCCCAGCAATCCTCTAAATATCTTCTTAAAAAGCAAAGTTTATGTTTCGGCAAACCCCTCAGTGATCGCCACAAGGTTCCCGCATTTCCACTAAAGCACCCAACTACTATGCCCAGCACCTCAAAACCTCAACGACAACGACAAAAGAAGAAGCAGTTACCGTTCCGACATTTTTTCAAAGCCGTTGATACGATTTGGTTAATATCCGTTGAGACTTCCGCGAACCTTGTGTTTTGGAGTTACAAGATAATAGTTTGGATGATTTTTGGAGGAAAACTTAAGATATTTTATGATGTTGAGGCTGAAGCAACGGCACGAAACGAGGAAGAACAGAAACTGTTGAAGGAAACGGGATCAATCAAAATACTCGAACCGAGTAAAAAGGGCATTCGAAGCGAGCATAAAGCGAGACTTTCAAGTGAAAGAGCAATAGAAGAGAAAAATCCAAAGTGCAGAAATAACGTTTCAAAGCTTGCATCACCAAAGCTGGAACTCGCCTACGGGAACTTGTTAATTTTAACTCTGCTTATGCAAATTATTTATTCTTTTTGTAATTGAAAAAGGGATTTGGCAAAATTTGCGAATGGAGATGGAAGGTGGATGGAGATTATCGGTCCAACCTTCCCATTGGTCAGGGTCCCTTCCCGTTGATGCAAAAATGGTCCCACTCTCCCGGCATTTTCTCTTTGCAAACGGAAACCCTCATCCAACAGTGGGTGAGTGTACGAAGATTGATGTGTGTACCAAGAGATTGACATGCACTTCCCTGCACAAGCTCTCTACCTCTCCTCAACATTCATCCAAGTTGCTGCTTTGAATACCTATCATAATGGTTGGCTTCTCGATTCCTCTGTTCTTCGTCCTCTTCCGTGGTAATGTTGCATTCGTCCTTTCCCATTACCCTCCTTGTTGAACCTAACTTTCACCGACAGAGTGCACTGAAGCCTCGATCGTCGTCTCAGTCTTGTTTGCATTCATCTCAACCCGCTTCCATGATGATGTGGGCATGAGGCGTATGCTTTCACGTGCTGTATGGCTCGGGACTATTTCCGGACTCCTCATTTCGCTTGCAATCGGGGCTGGCTTCCTCGTTGTCTTCTTTAAATATGCATCCAATTTGTGGTAAGTTTGCAAAACCGTCAAAGTACTTTGAACTGATCTCTCAATCTGAAAGGGCGAATGCTGAGGCCTTGTGGGAAGCTGTGTTTCAGGTGGGCAGTACTTTGATCGCACCGTCTAAGCATTGTAACTAATTAATGCTTGGTAGTTGATTGCATGTATCTTGATGACAATCATGGCATTTGCATTCCTCAAGTCGGATGAACTCACTGCAAAATGGCACCGCAAGTTGCATAAGTCCCTCAAGGACCGCGATTTGGCGACTGGCGTACAGACGACCTCTGATCAGGGATGTTCATCGACTGCCACTCTTGGAGAGGAAAATGATGCAACTGAAGGTAAAAAGCTTATGGAAGCTGGAGAAGAGGATTCTTCGGTTCCTCCCACTGAAGTTGGATTCAAAAATAAGGGAATCCAGGCATTTTTCTGGATTCCATTCGTGACTGTATTGCGTGAAGGTCTTGAGGGAATGGTTTTTGTTGGTGGCGTAAGTTAACGTTACGTATTCTTTATGATGAAAGAACTAACAAAACGTAACAGATTGGTCTAAGTGAATCTGCTGAGAACATCCCTCTTGCCGCCATCACCGGCCTTGCCGCCGGTTTCGTGGTTGGATTCGCAATCTACAAGGCTGGAAACTCAATGAAACTCCACACATTCTTCGTCTCCGCCACAATCCTGATTTTATACCTCTCCGCCGGTCTCTTGTCCAAGTCCGTGGGCATGTTCGAGATTGACAACTGGAACAAGATGTTGGGAACGGTTGATTCTGACGAAGCTGCTTATTATCGCATTGACACAAATGTGTGGCATTTAGACTGTTGCAACCCCGAAGACAGCACTCAAGGTGGATGGGCAATGTTTTCTGCCGTCTTTGGATGGACCAACAATGCTACGATTGGAACGGTTACCTCATACTGTCTCTACTGGCTGGCGATTGCGGCTGCACTTGTTTGCATGAAGTTAAACGAAAGACGACGTGAAAGACTTGGGTTGGAGAAGATCGGGTTCAAAAAGACAATCAAGGGTTACTTTGCCCGATCCAATTGAGAAGAAGACAAATTTAAAGATCCTTGAATAAATTTTCGTAATAGTGATGTTGTGGTGGATAACGATTCTGATTTTCAGTTGAGGAGTGGTATCTAAATTTGAAAGTAGTGAGTCTCATTATCTTTATATTTTACGATTCATTCAAGTACGTTGGCTTGGATTAAGTTTGTGTGTGATTTTCAAAGGGACAGACATGGGATAGTCATCTCTTCAGCATTGCAAATTATCTGAATTTTTGTTGTACTTGAAGTGAAATGCTGAATTGTCTAATATTAGTCCTTCCATAACGACCATATTAGAAAGAGAAGCCTTTTTAAGGTAGAGCTTGTCTACAAAAACTAGTCGCTTGTAACACTTTCGACAGTAGTAATTCTCGTTGCTTTATCTATCCTACTTCTCTCCTTTTCCTGTGCTTAAAAATACAATCACCATTTAATGTCGCTGGTGGAGATGGAGATTTTCTGTCTGGTCTTCCTATTGGTCAGGGTCGCTTCCCGATGATGCTGTGTCATGCCGCTTTCCCCTGCATTTTCTCTTCGGAAACGGAAAACCTCATTGGACCCAGTGGGTAAGTGCACAAACGATGAATGGGTTTACATGATTTCACAAGATTGATGTATGTGCTTCACCAGTACTCTACCTTTCCTTGCCTTTGAATCCAAGTTGCTTTCAATACCTACCCAGCATAATGGTTGGCTTCTCGATTCCTCTATTCTTCGTCCTCTTCCGTGGTAATGTTGCATTCGTCCTTTCCCATTACCCTCCTTGTTGAACCTAACTTTCACCGACAGAGTGCACTGAAGCCTCGATCGTCGTCTCAGTCTTGTTTGCATTCATCTCAACCCGCTTCCATGATGATGTGGGCATGAGACGTATGCTGTCACGGGCGGTGTGGTTCGGAACATTGGCAGGACTTCTCATTTCATTTGCTATTGGTGCTGGCTTCCTCGTTGTCTTCTTTAAATACGCATCGAATCTATGGTAAGCCTAACACTGTGAGTTGGGGTCTGACCTTTCCATCCAAAAAGGGCGAATGCTGAGGCCTTGTGGGAAGCTGTGTTTCAGGTAAGCAACTACCGATCACGTCCTCCATGCATTGTAACTAAGCAACGCTTGGTAGTTGATTGCATGTGTCCTGATGACAATCATGGCATTCGCTTTCCTCAAATCTGACGAACTAACAGCGAAATGGCACCGGAAGTTGCACAAGTCCCTCAAGGATCGTGATTTGGCAACTGACTTGCAGACTACTTCTGATCAGGGATGTTCTTCAACCACCGCTTCCAACGAAGGGAATAATGGAACTGAGGGCAAAAAGGTTGTTGAAGTTGGAGAGGATGATTCATCACTACCTCCTGCCGATATTGGATTCAAAAACAAGGGCGTGCAGGCATTTTTCTGGATTCCATTCGTTACTGTGTTGCGCGAAGGTCTTGAAGGAATGGTCTTTGTTGGTGGTGTAAGTGATTTTTTACTTCTTCTTTTCAAGACGTGTAAAATCTTGTTAAAACCTTCCAGATTGGTTTGAGTGAATCCGCAGAGAATATTCCTCTCGCGGCTATTGCTGGTCTTGTTGCCGGTCTCTTGATCGGGTTCGCAATCTACAAGGCCGGAAACTCAATGAAACTCCACACATTTTTCGTCTCCGCCACAATCCTTATCTTGTATCTCTCCGCTGGTCTTTTATCCAAGTCAGTGGGTATGTTCGAGCTTGACAGTTGGAACAAGTTGCTGGGAACGCGCGATTCCGATGAGGCTACTTACTATCGCGTCGACACAAGTGTCTGGCATTTAGACTGTTGCAACCCCGAAGACAGCACTCAAGGTGGATGGGCAATGTTTTCTGCCGTCTTTGGATGGACCAACAATGCTACGATTGGAACGGTTACCTCATACTGTCTCTACTGGCTGGCGATTGCGGCTGCACTTGTTTGCATGAAGTTAAACGAAAGACGACGTGAAAGACTTGGGTTGGAGAAGATCGGGTTCAAAAAGACAATCAAGGGTTACTTTGCCCGATCCAATTGAGAAGAAGACAAATTTAAAGATCCTTGAATAAATTTTCGTAATAGTGATGTTGTGGTGGATAACGATTCTGATTTTCAGTTGAGGAGTGGTATCTAAATTTGAAAGTAGTGAGTCTCATTATCTTTATATTTTACGATTCATTCAAGTACGTTGGCTTGGATTAAGTTTGTGTGTGATTTTCAAAGGGACAGACATGGGATAGTCATCTCTTCAGCATTGCAAATTATCTGAATTTTTGTTGTACTTGAAGTGAAATGCTGAATTGTCTAATATTAGTCCTTCCATAACGACCATATTAGAAAGAGAAGCCTTTTTAAGGTAGAGCTTGTCTACAAAAACTAGTCGCTTGTAACACTTTCGACAGTAGTAATTCTCGTTGCTTTATCTATCCTACTTCTCTCCTTTTCCTGTGCTTAAAAATACAATCACCATTTAATGTCGCTGGTGGAGATGGAGATTTTCTGTCTGGTCTTCCTATTGGTCAGGGTCGCTTCCCGATGATGCTGTGTCATGCCGCTTTCCCCTGCATTTTCTCTTCGGAAACGGAAAACCTCATTGGACCCAGTGGGTAAGTGCACAAACGATGAATGGGTTTACATGATTTCACAAGATTGATGTATGTGCTTCACCAGTACTCTACCTTTCCTTGCCTTTGAATCCAAGTTGCTTTCAATACCTACCCAGCATAATGGTTGGCTTCTCGATTCCTCTATTCTTCGTCCTCTTCCGTGGTAATGTTGCATTCGTCCTTTCCCATTACCCTCCTTGTTGAACCTAACTTTCACCGACAGAGTGCACTGAAGCCTCGATCGTCGTCTCAGTCTTGTTTGCATTCATCTCAACCCGCTTCCATGATGATGTGGGCATGAGACGTATGCTGTCACGGGCGGTGTGGTTCGGAACATTGGCAGGACTTCTCATTTCATTTGCTATTGGTGCTGGCTTCCTCGTTGTCTTCTTTAAATACGCATCGAATCTATGGTAAGCCTAACACTGTGAGTTGGGGTCTGACCTTTCCATCCAAAAAGGGCGAATGCTGAGGCCTTGTGGGAAGCTGTGTTTCAGGTAAGCAACTACCGATCACGTCCTCCATGCATTGTAACTAAGCAACGCTTGGTAGTTGATTGCATGTGTCCTGATGACAATCATGGCATTCGCTTTCCTCAAATCTGACGAACTAACAGCGAAATGGCACCGGAAGTTGCACAAGTCCCTCAAGGATCGTGATTTGGCAACTGACTTGCAGACTACTTCTGATCAGGGATGTTCTTCAACCACCGCTTCCAACGAAGGGAATAATGGAACTGAGGGCAAAAAGGTTGTTGAAGTTGGAGAGGATGATTCATCACTACCTCCTGCCGATATTGGATTCAAAAACAAGGGCGTGCAGGCATTTTTCTGGATTCCATTCGTTACTGTGTTGCGCGAAGGTCTTGAAGGAATGGTCTTTGTTGGTGGTGTAAGTGATTTTTTACTTCTTCTTTTCAAGACGTGTAAAATCTTGTTAAAACCTTCCAGATTGGTTTGAGTGAATCCGCAGAGAATATTCCTCTCGCGGCTATTGCTGGTCTTGTTGCCGGTCTCTTGATCGGGTTCGCAATCTACAAGGCCGGAAACTCAATGAAACTCCACACATTTTTCGTCTCCGCCACAATCCTTATCTTGTATCTCTCCGCTGGTCTTTTATCCAAGTCAGTGGGTATGTTCGAGCTTGACAGTTGGAACAAGTTGCTGGGAACGCGCGATTCCGATGAGGCTACTTACTATCGCGTCGACACAAGTGTCTGGCATTTAGACTGTTGCAACCCCGAAGACAGCACTCAAGGTGGATGGGCAATGTTTTCCGCCATCTTTGGATGGACCAATAACGCTACGATTGGAACAGTTACCTCATACTGTCTCTATTGGTTAGCAATCGCGGCTGCACTTGTTTGGATGAAGTTGTCTGAACGAAGACGCGAACGCCTTGGGTTGGAGAAGGTTGGTTTCAAAAAGACAATCAAAGGATACTTTGCTCGCAACAATAACTGAGAGAAAGCCTCTGATCCTCCTAATAAATTTTCCATTATGCCCATAAATTTGTCGGATGAAGCGCACCAATGGCACTGTTGCGATGAGACAATCTGATTTTCAAAGTTGGTTTTTTGCCATTGAAGACTGGAGGTCGGTTGCATCTAAACCAAAAGTATTGCACCACAAGTCGCGTGCCCCATTGTGTCTATATTGTAGTATCCATTCACAAGTGTAGGTATGTTGGGTTTCAGTTTATCCGTGTTTTTCGTAATTTTCCGAGGTGAGAGACAACAGCTGTCAAAAAATCATATTTATCTCTTGATCGCTAGAATGTACCGAGGCTTCTATCGTACTCTCAGTACTTCTGTCGTTCGTCGAAAGACGTTTCTCTCATGACGCCACGATGAGTAGGATGTTGGCGCGTCATATTTGGTTGGGAACTGGGTCAGGGATTTTACTTAGCCTCACGATCGGAGGCATATTTTTATACATTTGGTTCAACTATGCCAGTAATTTGTGGTATGTCGTTCGATATGGGAGATTGGTTGTAAATTCAGGAATTAGGTCGTCTGCAGAAGCATTATGGGAGGCCATTTTGCAATTAATCGCCTGTATCTTGATGACCATCATGGGTGTGTGTCTCTGCGCTCAAATCAAATCATAAATCTAATGTACTGGTTATTGGCAGGATTCGCTTTCCTCAAATCTGACGAGCTCACTGCAAAATGGCATCGCAAGCTCCACAAAGCCCTTCAAGAGCACAACGCGGTCCCAGAAGAACAACAAGTAATAAAACTCAAGGAGTTGGATACAGGAGGGTCTTCAAACCCATCCACAAAACTCAATGGAGCAAATTCGTCTGATGGTGCTGAGAACAGCATTCAAAAGAGTCCCTTGGCACCAACACCCGAAGCGGATTATGTTGACTTACAAGCCAATACCACCAATAAGCCAAATACAGACCCTGAGTTGGAAGGCGTTCGGCACTCTGTCGCTGAAACAATACGCGGTGGTGAAAGGAAAAGCAGGGTAAAGCGCGACTCTGAAGCGTTTGACGGTCGCAAAACTGTGGTTGAAAAGGGGGATGATGAGACAACCAGTAAAGCAACAAAAAAAGGTGGAAATGGGGCACAAGCATTCTTTTGGATTCCGTTTGTGACAGTTATACGCGAAGGACTTGAAGGAATGTTGTTTCTAGGTGGAATTGCGATAAGTGAAGATCCGGGACATATTCCTTTGGCTATTATTGGCGCATTAACTGCGGGGTTGGCGCTAGGATATGCTATTTTCAGGTTTGTTTCATCTTGGCTGTTATGATGCTTTAATGCTGGATTTACAGAGCTGGAAACTCTATGAAGCTGCAGACATTTTTCCTAAGTGCTACCATCACAATTTTTTACTTATCAAGCGGACTCATGGCAAAGTCTGTCTGGGCGTTTCAGAAGAATGAGTGGAATATATTGATTGGCTCCAAAGATTCTGACATGTCCATCTACTACAATGTTCAGCAATCTGTGTGGTAAGATTAATTAAATATATATTATGTCTCCTAAGTTTTATCAAAGGCATCTTAACTGCTGTAACCCCGACGATCCGAGGCAAGGAGGATGGCAGCTTTTTAATGCGCTTTTTGGATGGCAATCATCTCCGACTATAGGCAGCGTCACAGCATATATTATTTATTGGTTCACTATATCTGGAGTGTTGGTAGGCATGAAGTTGATAGACCGACGGCGAGCAAGGTTAGGGCGAGAGAAGGTTGGAATGAAGAGAATGATTAAGGAATGGATAGCGAGCTTTCGAGGATGAGGATATACCTTCTACTTACTTTTTCCTTCTTTTCTTTTCTTTTCTTTATTATTTTAAAGATATTAACAACCACCCAAGCACTTTAAAGAAACACGAATGACGATCGCGTATCCCGTGTGCGCCATTGACCTGGAGTGGTTCGACGGCACCGGCGGACAACACGTGACGCAGATAGGGTTCGCAGTGCAGGCGGGCGCGGAGTCGGCGGCCGCGCATCGAAACATTCTTGTTCGCGAACACTCGGACGGCCGGTTCAAGTCACGGTTTGCGCCAACGTCGACGACCGGATTCGTGTTTGGAAAAGACGAAGTTGTTTCAAAGGCGCACGTGGGTCTCTCTTTGTCTCTTTCTCTTTCTCTTTCTCTTTGGGTTCGGTGTTCGGTGGTGGTGTTGAACTGACCAGTAACGATATAAGATCGCTTTCACAGTCACCCAAGTCCTGGTCAACTGCGCAACACTCGTGCTGCACAACGGAACAGGCGACAGGAACGTGCTGCTCAGGAACAATGTCGATTTGGACTCGTTCGATGATTTGGTTGTTGTCGACACGGGCGATCTGCATGCCTCCCAATATAACGAGAAGGGAAAGATATCCCTCGAGAACTTGTGCTTGAAACTTGGCATCTCGGTCACGCCTGGCTCATTTCATAATGCAGGAAACGATGCTGCCTATACCTTGATGGCGTGGAGAAAGTTGGTTGGAAGAACGTCGATAAACAACCAAGCCGTTGACGACCTTGCAAACTCAATGATGACTGGATTGGCTATTATGAATTCATCACCAAAGGCGCCTCGCTCTGTAACCCAAAGGCCTTCAGCGGCTAACCTCAACCCTCAGAAACACGACTTTGTGGTAAACAACCTTGCAGATATTCCTGATGCCGTCCTTCCATTCCTGGACGCCTTCAAAGAAACTCTCCTGAAAGTGCCAACCGCTGCCCGTCTCGCTCATCTCGAAACTGTTGACAAGCTGAAGGATGCGTATCGTTTGTTCAGAGACTTTTGTCGACAACGCAGGAATCAACCTTCTCGTTTCAACGAACACGAGAAGCTCTTTGAATCCCGATACAAGGTCAACCCAATATTTCCGTTGGTGATTTGTGAAATAATGGGTGCTCCCTCTTTGGCTGTGCTCTACCTCACGCGACATCGTGTCCTTCAAAGTATGGTCGCCCTCGAACCAAAGTCGCCTTCCTTGTAACTGCTGAAAATGAAGATCTTGGCATTGCTACAAAGTACAATGGCCGAGTCAACATCAATGAACTGCAACCAGTCCTTTGTAGTTCCGCTCCGAGAACAATTGAGAATGACACCGTTGGTCTGTTCAGTATTGGAACCACTTACACTGTCTCATTTGAAATTCACAATGGATACAACTTCCCTCGCCGAATCGTCAACATTCTCGCCGAAGAAGATCCTTCCACAGCTCAGCTATCCTTCCAAAATTCTTCTGGAGGCACAGTCAAATCGGTACTCATTCAGAAAACAGCTCTTTCCAAGTTGTTTTGAAGCTCTCGACGCAACACATTGGATTTTTTAGTCGCCGAATCGTGTTTTTGATTGATAACTTCCGGATTGACAGAGTCGTTCAGTTCCGTATCGTTGCTGACGCTGAAAACCCGAACCTCGAGTTTCCTGCTGCTTCCATCCCTTACAAGCCCCGTAAAATTGTTATTGATGATAATGCTGTGCCTGCTATTCCTGGAGAAGCTCCTCCACGGTGACTACATTAAATTCGGGGGTTTTTTATGATCTAATTACCCCATTTTACAGTCCCGAATTCGACACATTCAAATACGAACTTCCAAAATACACGGCTCCACCGTCACTTAAGCGACTTTTTGATCAAGACTCGAAGGTTCCCAAAGACAAGAAGCCACAGGCTATTCAATCCTTCACATCAGAAGCATTGACGTGGAAAACATTCTCTCGCCGATTCCATTCCATGCTCTACCTCGAAGAATTTCAAATGGTTGTAGATATCCGTGCATACGACCAACTTGGGGAAACACTGGAACCATTGAACAACAACTCACTCTTACGTTTGATGGTTCCTGGTCTCGCGGAGAACAGGCCCAGCGTTCTGTACGGTGACAAATTATTGTCAAGTTGGGGAACGGACAGCGGTATGAAGGATACGTGCACAAGGTTGAATTGAATTCAGTGAATCTCAAGTTTGACCAGAAATTCCATCGTGGGGTTTATATTAAGGGAATGAAGGTCGACGTGGAGTTTAACTTTTCGAGGACTTGTTTCAAGAGAGCGCATCGGTCGTTGGATTTGATTGGTAAGTGGTGATTTTTGCTATGAGTTGCTTATTTAGCTCGTAATTTTGTTTTGCAGGATTTGTTGCAAAACAGGCTTCTTGTTGGACTTTCCCTGTGAATGTTCCTATGACGAAAACAGAGACTGCGAATTTACAAGATTTCGAAATTCGTCGGAACCAGCTTTTGAAGAACGTTACGCTCAATACTCACCAAATCAAGGCTGTTGCTCAAATTGTGTCCAAAAGAGAGTCTCAGACGCCATTCGTCATTTTTGGACCTCCTGGAACAGGCAAAACTGTGAGTCTTAAATATATCCATCACTTATATTTCTGAATCGTAAATAACAGAAAACACTTGTTGAAGCTGTGAAGCTGGCACTTCGAATGATGCCAAACGCAAGAATTTTAGTAACGGCTCCATCAAACGCAGCTGTCGACTTGATCGTCCACCGTCTCTCTGATGCACAACCAGGCGGTTTACCTCCGTCCCAAATGATCAGAGTGAACGCATACACCAGGTCCCCTGATTCAGTCCCACATTTCATCGCACGATACTCTCTTCGCGACGACCGAAAGGGCATCTACGTGATCCCTAAATCCCAATCTGAGTTATCTACCTACCGTGTCGTATGTACAACCCTCTACACAGCCTCCGCGTTACAAGGTATGGGAGCCTTTGATCCAGTCCCAGGACCCAACGGAGCCCTCGAAAACTGGTTCACCCACATTTTCTGTGATGAAGTCGGACACGCGACGGAAACGGAGTTCTGGGCGGGTGTCGGCGGTGCTGTCTCGCCAATGTTGAAGGTGTTGAAGGAGAAGGACGTGAAGCAGGAAGAGCGCTCTTTGTTCAAGAAAATTGCGGGGGATTTCAATACGTCGAAGAATAATGTTGTGGCGGGGAAACTTCCACAACTTGTAATTGTCGGGATCCGAAGCAGTTGGGTCCTATTGTACGAAGTGATTTGGCGGAGCAGTGTGGATATAGTATGTCGTACCTTGAAAGGCTTGTCGAGACTTGTTCTGCATATGGAAGGAAGGGTGGGGATGATGTTGTTGGTGAGCGGTACCAGAATCCTCACAATATCGTGCAGCTGGTTGATAATTATCGCTCGCATCCTGCTATTTTGGAGCTGTATTCGAAGACTTTCTATGATGGAGATTTGGTGTGTTGTGCCAAGAATGATGGGAAGTTGAGTCGGCTCAGTTGGTTGCCAAACAGAAACGAGTTTCCGCTTGTATTCCATGGGTATTTTTCATCCACTCTTTTTACATCCTTTTAACTTGCTCGTTTTGAACACAGTGTCTGCGGTAAGGATGAACGTGAGGGTTCTTCCCCTTCTTGGTTCAACATGGACGAAGTCAACACAGTTCTTGACTACTTAAAGACTCTATTGACTGGTGCACCGCCTCCAAGACGGGACGTGGTGGAGGTCTATTTGGCTCAAACATGTTCCAAACAGAAAAGGCTTCAAATATTGGACTCACCATGGACGAAATCGGAATCATCACTCCATACCGCAAGCAGATAGACAAAATCCGTGCACGTCTCCAAAAAGAAGGATGGTCTCGCATCAGAGTGGGAACTGTCGAAGAATTCCAAGGCGATGAAAAGAAAGTGATCATCCTGTCAACTGTTCGCTCCTCTGCGCAGTGGATCGAAAAAGACCAGAAGTTCAATATCGGATTCTTGAGAAACCCGAAACGCTTCAACGTTTCGATTTCTCGCGCGAAATCGTTGATGATTATAATTGGAAACCCTGAGATTCTGTGTGGAGATAAATATTGGGAGAAGCTTGTGCGGTACTGTGAAGTGAATGGGGCGTGTGTTGGTTATCCTGTTCCCAAAGAGAAGGTTGGAGGGAGCAAGAGTTATGGCAATTTAGTGGAGGAGGATTACGCGAGTGAGGAAGAAGATATTGAGGTCAGAGATGTGCAGGGAGTTGGATGGAGGCGTGATGAATAACTCATTAAATTGTGTTATTAAATTGGTTGCGAAAAGCCTCACTTTGCCTCCCCACAACCAACAACAGTTAATCAAATGGGAAGACGAGTCGCTGTCATTGGCGGAGGACCATCTGGTGCAATCACTGCGATTGCTTTGAAAAGACATGGGTTTGAGGTATGTCAGCGAGAAGGTGGAGAAGAGGGATAGATCAATTTAATTGACCATCCTTTAGCCTACCCTCTACGACAAGGTTGATCCATTCGAAGAAGTAAAGCAAGCAGTCCAGAAAGGAGAGCTTGTGAATATTCAATTTGGCGAAACCGGCGGGACGTTGGGGATCTTGGGCAATGGAGTGAAGGCTCTCAAAACTTGGGTCTTCTGGACTACGTCAAAGAGTTTCAGGAAGATCCAATGGTTATGGAACTCAATTTCATGTACTTAGATGGATCTGTGAGTATTGATATGTTATAAGGAGATGCTGTGGGGAAATGATACTGAACATTGATATGTCCCAGGATCGTACATGCAGAAGGACTCTTGTCGAGGAAGGCGTCCAGCCAATGCATGCACTTCGTTCTAAGCTTCATCAAATTTTGGTCAAAGCTGCGAATGCTGAAGGAATCAAATTGTATGGCGGCAAGAAACTCAAAACCCTTACTCAACTGCGGACGACGTAACTGTTGAATTTGAAGATGGAACTCAAATAGTTGCCGATTTTGTGGTTGGCGCCGACGGAATTCACTCCAAAACCCGTCAGTTGATCTTTCCTGATTCTGCTAAACCAGTTCTTGACGCCACCGGATACATCACAATCTTTGACCTTGGAACATATTCAGATGGATCGGTTGTTGACTTTAATCACCCGGAAGGTATCTATAATGATCCGCTCAACGGGCGTTTCATCTTCACAGCCCCATTCGGGAAAAACCAAGGTGAAGCCAAGATTTTTGAAATGAATGTCAAAAAACCTCTGGATCAAGCAGATGACTGGCGTCCAGTCTCAGATCTGCCAAAAGAGGCGGCCCAGCTCGCAGACACGTTGCAATCATGGGGAACAGAGCCTGCAATCGTTAATTGCGTTCGTCACGCGAAAAGAATTACTCCAGTCAATTTGTATGATCTTCCGGATCTCCCAAGTTTTTACAAAGGCCGTGTTGTTCTTGTGGGCGATGCAGCTCATGGAACGGTTCCATACGCTGCGCAAGGACTCTGTCAAGCTATTGAAGATTGTGGAACTCTTGCAGATCTTTGGGTCACTATCAAGACGATTACAAGAGAGCGTTTTCAATGTACGATAAAATCCGTGTTCCGCGCACGAGAAAAGTTGTCAGTCTTGCACGTACCACAGGCTCTCGTTTGCGAGCTTCGAATGTGGTTCAAATGAAGTTTGGGCCGTTTTATGATGAAGCTCGTTTTCTCTTGATGGAATGGTTTGGAGTTGAAGATGAAATCACTTTACACAATTACGTGATGACATCAGGAAAGTTATCCCAGGCATTCAATTTCAGTGATTTGGTTGCATTGCCATAGAAAATAAACACAATTCGTTTTAAAACCACCTCTCTATGGCCATTCACCTGTTTTTGGTAAATGAATGCTACAGGAAGGTAAAGCAAGAGCAGTTGGCGAATTGGAATTAGAAAGGGAAACCCTGATACGCAAGAGAATAAATGTCGTGATATGAACTGAAGTGAGGATTGAGTTCCAAGGGGTTTGAGTTGAGTCACATATCATGACTGACTAATTTTTAATAAGTATACCCCAAAAGGTTTTAACTACAACAACCCCACCACATCGATCCAACCGTTCATCATAGCTTTACAGATCGGATAACCGACTGCCAAACACCTCCTACACCCACCTACACAATCACACCCTTCAAGTATCTTCAACGCCTTCTCCAATACCACTTGAACACCTTCCCCGTTATCCCCCACACTTTCTTCACCGTAGCTTCACCCGCACCTTCCCGGAACTAAATGCAGCAACATGTAAAATAACCCTTTTAACAACAGTATCCTCCCCGACAGCCCCAAACAATGCATCTCACACCCACACCCCTCCCCAAGCGCCAAATAAACCGCATGCACAGCCGCATGAACACTTCCGCCGCTACAGCCTCCAATTCAACAGGAACACAAACGTCATCCACCAAACAGCGCGAACAACGCATCCAACACGGTCTGTCGCGTTCCCTGTCTCACTTTCTCGATTTTGGAGCCGGTCACGGGGTCCATGAGGAAATAACCTGTTGAGACGGATGTTACTTTCACGAGACCTGTTTGGACGAGGGTTTGGGAGGTGGCGATGCATGCGCGCGCGGTGGTGGCGTAAGGTCTACGTATCGGTATTCGGCTTTTTTTGTTAGGTATGTAGCGTGGTTTTACGAGCGCGTGCAATGTAGTAAGGCTCGTGGCTACGGTGAGGATTTGGTATGGTTGTCCGCGATGTTGAAAGATTGCGCCGTCGTAGAGATGTTTGAAGGCACGGTTTGAGTCGAGCATTTCGACTTCTGTGGAGGTTTCGAGGTCGATTATGCGGTAGGATGGGGTATCTTCGGATTCGCGGATTTGGAAGGATTTGGCGGGGTTGTTTTCGAATGTTCGGGCAGGATGGTAGATGTTTGGTGTGGGTCCAGAGGAGAGTGGTTCTGCGGTAAATGATGATTCCGTGAGGTCAACGGAGAGTAGAAGGTTTGTGTAGATTTCGCGTGAAAGTGGCTGTTCGGCTGCTGCGCATTGTAAGTGGAGTTTATAATGTCTTGATGAGTGAGAATGGGATGTGTATAATGTCAGGAAAGCCATTAAACAGGTCAACTGGGTTTTGGACGTAATATTGATCAATACTGCTGTACCCATGCGCAATCTGTGGGATATTTAAACTTGGGGAAGATATTATCAATACCAAGAGGTTACCAAGATAGATGCAGAATCATTCTTCCTCGCCCTGCTCGGCCAACTTGCTGTCGATAAGACGCCATTGTGAGAGGAAATCCAAGATGCAAAACAACATCCAAACTTCCAATATCTACTCCAAGTTCCAATGCACTTTGTGCAACAATCCCAAGCAAAGTTCCATCAAACATTCGTTTCTCAATATCACGTCTTTCTTCTTTTGAATAGGCCTCCACGATACGACATAACTTTGTCACGAAACAATGAGCCCACATTCAATTTATCAAACTGATTGTAAAATTCTTTCAGAAGGGATTCGCAATTGTTCCTAGACTTGAAAAATATTAGTCCATTATTTAACTCATGAAGAATATCAAACCTTGACAAAGCAAATAAAATCGAATCTCGTTTCTCAAGAGCTCTAAACAAAGCATTACGGCTTCTCGGATGGATAGACGCGTTCAGGAAGTGCAGAGATTCGTTTGTCAATCAACGAGACAGGGTTGTCGTCATCATCAAGCTCCCTTTTGTAATCTTCTTCTCCTTCTTCCATTTAATCTCTGTTTTGGGCTCTTTTTTGGCTTTACATCAGCGGATATGACTACCGGAGGATTCCAAATGATTTGATGCTTCTTTCCCATCGGTGATCCATCTTGATCACGAGCACAGCGTTTTGGACATCAAAGAAGCGTTCCATATGCTTAGATTAAAGTTTTAGGCGAGGATTGTGTGATGGTTATCAAAGTGCGTACTTGAATTGGATTTGCAATGGTTGCACTACAGGATACGAATTGTACCTGAGTGTTTCCATATAATGTACATAATCGTTTCAGTCTTCGCATTACCATTGCGCAGTGAGTTCCTAGCCTGTCCGAGTAGTAGTGCAGTTCTAAAGGAAAATGGTTGGCGTTCAGAATTCAAACCATTGAGTAGATAACTTGAATCTTACCATCCACAACAACCAGCTTCAAATTTGTAAACAGAACAGACCAGTATTTGTGCCACAAGAAAGCCTTGTGTAGGTATCAAAGTTTGAATATAACACGCGAAGAATTCTCGAATTTGGTCACGGACAGACGGTGTACTGATTCGGCGCCACGTTTGCCGTGAGGACGTGAATGGAGTATCACCATCGTAGGTTGCAATGAAGTGTTGATTTTCGTATAAGTTGGGGACAGGGAAGGGTGGGAGGCAAGGAGGTCTTCAAAAGACCGCTTTTGGTCTTGCCGAGAGCCTTATTTAGTGTACGTGTGTTATTGTCAAAGCTCAGGAATCTCATTGTTGCACCTTTGTTGGGAATATAAATATGGCTCGTGATTCCAAATCATGCTCTAGATTACGGACGACAGGAATTTGATAAATAAGAGACTTTCCACTATTAATTCATTAGATGAATATGCTGGGAACTGGAGTGGTTACCTTGCTGTTGATGTAGAAACAATCACGTTTTCGCCCTTTTCGAGGGCATTGATGGCGGTAGCCTGGTGTGATACAGTTTCACGACAGTATGTGCATCGGTAGGGCAGTTTTAAGATTTGCAGAGAGTGGAGAAGAGAGAGCGGCATATTGAGCATGCCTTTGAGGAGTGATTCTCCAAGCATCTTCCCGTTCAATCTGATTCTTGTACCATGATTGAGCCTTCAAAGATGCAAGGAATGCATCAAGGGAGAGTATCTCTGCTTTCACTTGAGCAACAAAGGTAGTTGGTTGGGGCAGCCTGGGTTGAGGGCGGGCCAGTGGATGACCGGATGTTCTTCCACGAGTCGTTGAAGCGCCAATGTGAATTCCCTCGCACTTCCTTTGCGGCCTTTTCTCGTTGGGCAAACGACGGCGGTTCTTCGCGGTTCTTTCCTTTCGCGCGCGTGTTCTGCGGTGCCGCCAATCAGAGCGAGAACGACGGCGGCCGCGTCAAATTCGACGAGCGACGGAACGAGAAGCGACACAAGTTGCGCGTGCCTCGTTGCTTCGTCCTTGTTTGCAAGTCCGAGCGACGACACGGGAACCCGCCCTGTCCCCGCATCCCAACAAACGCATTGCATGTGTGGAACAGCTGCGTGATTGGTGCAAGTTCAGAAGGGATTGGTGACGATGGTTGCTGTGGCCCCGCATCTGTCCGCCGCTTCTTGGCCATCATTAATCACAAAAACTAGTCACTTTCATAATAAATAGATAGAATAACCTAACAGGATTTTCTTCTTCTCGCAGCACGTTGAGAATTCAACTCTGAAACATGAGCCTGGCGGAAAGAAACCAGTCCAGTATTACTATCGCCATAATTGGGCCTTTTGGATTGTGAGATAACGTACTCGGATTGAATGTTGATCTCACTCCGGATTCTCGATTCCACAACAAAAATCAGAATTCCAGGACTGACCTTCAATGGAACCCTTGTGGATTCTACCTCATGGAACGCTCTCAATCTATCTTTCTTCAACTCTTTTGATCAGGGCATGACCGCAGCATCCTGTGGTTCTGGGACTCTCTTGGTGCCGAACTCGCTATAAATGCCATAAATAATGATCCCTCCATCCTGCCAATCTTGATCAAGCGCTACTCAAACTATTTTCATTCTCGCTCCAACCTGCCAGGGTTTTCCATGGTACCGCGTCTAGACCAAAAAACAATACCCTACTACTTCCAAATATTACGAAAGTAAGACAAACAAAAATTTAAGTTGAGCTGTGCTTACGTAATGGGTGTGTTCCAGTGAGCCAATTTTGGAGCAGAGTATTATCAATCCTGAAGTTATGGAACGTTAAACGAGTGGAAATCATTTCTTTCATTCATGATGGTTTGTTATTCGTTTTTTCATGTGATCCAATACTGATTCAGTTTCAAGTGTATTCAATGTTGGTGGATGTGTTTGATTACGCAAACATCATCAAAATCGTATTTCATTTAGATTATAACAGCAGCCCTTCTTTCGTAAGTAATTCAAATAGGTGATGAACTCACTAGAGCTGATGCACAATACATAATCATCCTCGGTCTGCAAGCATCTACTATCAACTGGTCATGCAAGTCTTTTAATCAATTTGTTTTGGCTAATAGTTGTAAAAGGCGGAACACTTCCGTTGAAGCCGACTACGTTTGGCTTGGTGTCAATATTCCAATCTCAACAGAGGTTCGGGTTCTTTTGATTTACGCGGTCAAGCTATTGACTTCGGATATAATCTATTTGGCAATTTCGTTGGGTCTTGTATTTGTTGAAGTGGCTTTACTACTTTGTTGGACCCAATGTGACAGTCATAAAAGTTTTACAGAAATCCATGAACAAGTACGCCTACTCTTGTCAATCATTTGATAACTTGAACACTAAAGTATTCTTGGATTTGCTCTGGATATATCATGCTTTGATGATGGGGTTGGTTCTTGCGATTGCATACTTGACCCGAAATGTAGCTGCAACGCATAACGAGTCGGTTTTGATGCTGGTGTTATCACTTTGTTTCATAATTGGGATGGTGATTATCACACTGATTGAATCAACAACATTTGTATCAGAAACTACACTGCTTATCCGCGTTTTAACACAATGGATTCTTACGCTGCTATGCCTTGTTCCAACAGCTGTCAGGAAATTTGGGCTATTTCAGCAATATTTTATAGCACCAGTTTTGACTGTGGTTCACCGTCAACGCGTCAGTACGGCGCAATGCTCAAGCAGGAATCTATGGTCTCTGAAAATATTGGGAGAGAAAAGGCACTAGAAGATTAAACTTTTGCGAAAGGGAAGAACAGTTTATTTGGACCCCATTGTCACGGTTTGGGACAGAGTGTACAAAGTAGGCACAAAGACAATCTTGACTGTCAAGGACTCAATAGACAGAAGGCCTTTGTGATTTCGCCTCCATACATATGTAATCTGATAGCTTTGAGCGGTGATGCATGGTGCCTTGACTTCAGCTGTGATTCTGCGGGGGAAAAGTCTCATTTCTTCGACTTTGATAATAAGGAGAAAGCAGACAAGTTTATCAGGATCGTGACAGAGAGCAAGCGCAACAAATAAAGCACATTGCCATATTCATAGGAATATCCCAAGAACCCAAATTAAAATCGTTTCTGCATTCAAGTGTTTAAGTTCTAACCAACTTTGTCACTTGGGAAATCTCCGAAAAGATGACCCTACCATCCAAGAACCAATCAAGCATCACAATCGCAATCATAGGGCCCTTCGGACTGTAAGCTTTTGCGTTTGATATACTCATCGCGCCGTAACTTGGTTGTGCTTATTTTCTGATATCGCCACAGAATAAAAGGGCTCAAGTACAACCAAACACTTGTGACTCAATCTTCTTGGGACGCTCTCAATCTCACGCGCTTTAAAAACTTAGAGACAGTAACATCTACAACATGGTGGTTTTGGAATGTCTATGGCGCGCAGATGGCGGTGGATTGGATCAACAATAATCCAAACATTCTGCCAAATACGACCATTAAAATCAAACGCTATTCAAACTACATGTCGAGAAAAGACAGTACTGGTGTTTTGCCATGGTTAAGACTGCGACTGAAATAGTGGACGATCCTGACGTGGCCGCTGTGATGGGTGATTATTACACTACTATAACACCGTGAGTAAGAATGAAACAAATCCTTGAATTGAAGTACCTCGCTGTTTGTAGTTTTGATGCGTCGATCATTTCGTATCATAAAATTCCA
>MCGO01000264.1:0-45763 GCA_002104985.1 Rhizoclosmatium globosum
ATTAGACAATCCAGTCCATGTGATTATGTCAAGTTCTTGGAAGGTGGCGTTTTTTGAAAACGGCTGACATAATATGAAGCATGATCATTCTTTTCTTGATTCTCTGAGCTCTCATATATCTAACAAATAACGTTTGTCCTTGTTTATGGAAAGGTGTGACTTTGCTGACTAGTGAGCGAACCTTAATAATCTTGGATAGTATTTTAATAATAAAGAGATCTGCTGCGTCAATGGATGCCAGCCATTCCCTGATACTGGCCCGTGACGATGATTGTATGCAGTACACTGCAGGACTTGCCTCGAGCCCATTGATGATTCCACGCTGAGGATGAAACGATGGAGATTCAATGTTAAGGCGCCACTCATTAAATCGTCCGGGGAAGGCCCTCTGCTCATTTTTTCTTCATTGTGTAACGTTTGATGACATATTAATTCTATTTCTTGGGCCTTCTTAGAAGGATTCCGAAAGACCTGTCTGGTCATTCTGTCTACAATCGCTTGTCAAGGTTCTTCAAGCTTTGTTGGTGCGCCATATGGTTAGAATTGATAAGGTATTGTATCTCCCATCAATTTCTTCATTGTGATGGTGATATAACGTTCCCGTTTGAGCCCGAGCAGAATACGCAAATTTACACGTGCTGTTAGTATATTTTGGGTTTTTGGATAAGGACATTACTTGATGTAAATCCAGCTGACGGGTTTGTGCTGGTCTGTCTGCTATCATTCATCAGAATCCAAATTCTTAATGACTCCTGAGGCCTTTCTGAATGAAGTTCAACTGCTCTTTCCTCCGCGACAGTATATTGCTTATCCGAACAGAGGGATGGAGGAGGCTTACTCCGGTTTCAAGAGAAGTCTCGCGGACTATTTGTCGAGACATAACAAATGGGATTATCGGCAAGGCGCATGTTTCTGAGAGCATTGAAGGCCTTTCAGAGAGGTCCTTCGGGATGTACCACTCTTTCATATAAGGTTCATATCAGTCTTTGCTCGGCGAAAGAATCACCCAATTAGTTAACAAGGAAGAAGCGCTGGCCGATTAATACATCGACAGCTTCGTCGTTCGCTCAAGGAGTGGAAAATGCATCGTTTTCGTTACCTATTTAATCTGCATCCGTCACAATAAAGTAATGACTTAAATCACCCAAACAGAGGCTCTTACAAATGGCTTATCTGGGAATGGCACAAGAACGCTCGCCTCCTTCATATTGTATTTTTGGAAATTGCAAACATTGTTTCCACTGGAAAACTTCAAGAAGAATGTCATCAAAGCCATCAAAGAAAGAAGCCGAACGTAACGCGAAGCAGCTCGAATCTCTGCTTGAAGTACCCGAGAATCGGGTCTGTGCAGATTGCGGAGACAGTAGTAAGTAGTCTTTCGTCAAGTATTCCAGGGCACTGAAACCTCGCCAAGAGCCCAAATGGGCCTCTGCCAACATCGGAGTATTTCTCTGTATTCGCTGTGCCGGTCTCCACCGAAACCTCGGCCGAGAAATCAGTGTCATCAAGTCCGTTGCCTTGGATTCTTGGACAGCCTCCGAAGTCGAAACAATGACCCGATCGGAAACCGCAGAGCCAACGCGTTGTACTTGGCCACAGGATCTGCACCAAAGCCGTCAGAGCGCGATATCGCAAAGTTTTACATGAACTCGGGAATGTTGGGACAAGGGGGTCCTCAGGTCAGCGACAAGGAGATGTATCGATTTATCAAAGACAAATACAAGAAGGGATTGTATATGAAAGAGAAGGATCGTAGGGACTTGGAAGCGCGTCAGTCGGGAAGAGGTGGCCGTTCGGCGAGTGGAGGAAGTTCTAGTGGGGGTAATCGGCACCAACAGCAGCGGATGAACCTGTTACATTGAGCCAGATGATCATGTTACTTTCAGTGGACAACTGAAGATTTTGCAGTCAAGTTGAGTGTTCTGTTATTCACTTTATGTGCAATTTATCTTTTTGTAGTGGGCTTTACGGATACAACCAAGAGTATCATCGCCTTAAAACGATCAAAGGGAGGTATTGATGCAGCCATTGAGCGTCTCATCAACCTGCCAACGAACCAGCTCCTACGGTTCAACAACCATCGCAACCTGCTCCCCTCATAACGAAGACCTATCGAAAACATTGCGGGATGCCTTAAACTTTTTGGATGGAATGGGATTCAAAAACCGAGACGACAATCTGGCGGCGCTGAAAAAGTCGAAAGGAGACGTGGATGCAGCTGTCAATATACTTGTTGAGTTGCAGAATTCGAAGCCGGCCCAGCAGTCGCAGCAGCCTCAATATCAACAACAACCGTCACAGACAAACTTTGGTTTGGATTTGTTGAGTTTGAACGAAGCCCCTCAACAGCAACCTGCCAGCGATCCCTTTAATGGCTTCTTTGGGGGACATTCCCAACTTCAACAGCAACAGCAGGTGGTGGCTCAACAACAGTATGGGCAGTTTCAGCAATTCCAACAGTTTCAGCAACCTCAGATTCCACAGCAGCAACAAGCTTGGATGCAACCACAACAACAACAACAACAACAACAACAACAACAACAACAACAATTCGCTCAACTGCAGTCGCAGCCACAGCAGCAGCTTCCCACTCAATTCATTCCTCAACAGCAAGCTTCGAACGTAACTTCCGCCATTATGGCTCCGACTCAGTTTGCACCGCAGCCGCTCGCGTCGCAATCCTTCAACTCTCTCCCCTCTCAACCAAATGCCTTGAACTCGTTGGGACAACAGCCGCAACAAAACGCGTTTGGAATACAACAGCCCCAGCAACTCGCGAAACCAAATTACAACGTCGCCTATACGCCATCATCCTCTGTTTTCAACAGACCCCAAAATCAACAGCAGCTTTCGCAAGGATTCTCCTCTCAACCCAAAAACGATCCGTTTGCAGCTCTTGTGAAGGACTCGCATATGATGCCGCAGCAACAAAGTGGATTCAGTCAACAGCCAGTCAGCCCACAGCTTCAACAGCAGCAGATTCCTCTTGGAATGTTGAGTCAACAGCGACAAGCGCAACTGTTGATGGGTCAACAATCGCAACAGCAACCCCAATTTTCGGCTTATTCCGTCGCGCCTCAGCAGGTTAATCAAAATTTCTTCGTGGCTTTGGTGTATCTCATATATTTTTTGTAGGCTGCAGTTCCGTTCGGTGGATTTGGACAAGTTCCACAGAATCAAGTCCCAAGAAACACTCAGCCGCAACAACCACAAATGAATCAGCAGCAGCAACAGCAATTTAATCCTCAGCAGCAGCAGCAATTTAGTGGATATCAGTTCTGACATGAATAAAATTGGATATTAACCTTGCTTTCAAGAAGTGACATT
This sequence comes from Rhizoclosmatium globosum, assembly GCA_002104985.1. Taxonomy (NCBI): domain Eukaryota; kingdom Fungi; phylum Chytridiomycota; class Chytridiomycetes; order Chytridiales; family Chytriomycetaceae; genus Rhizoclosmatium; species Rhizoclosmatium globosum. The sequence goes on from MCGO01000264.1 coordinate 3,328, forward strand.
CATAAAACAACATCAGCACAACCTCGGCCATAGGAACGCTATTCTATTTTGCAACAAATCACCGCACCAAAATTACACCAGACTCTTACTCCATGAAAAGGATTTCAAAGTAAACGTACTAAGGAGTTTTTTTTTTGATTTTTCAGTCGAGTAAGAAGTTATTGTTACACTCTTACAGCAACGCCAATATGAAATTACCATGAGTTTCATGTTATAACGAGGAACCTTATATCACTACAATGGGCCAAGAAAATGGTGATCTAGATCTCGAGCCCCATTATCACAGTGGCCAAATAAACAAAATAATCAACTTGCTAAACGGTGACTACCTCCATTCATGACACCTGAGTCCTTTTTACTTGAGGTCAAATATCTCCTTCCTTCAACGCCTAAGGAAACATCACCTCAACCTTCGGCACCGCATCAACCTTCAACGCGTCTTTTGGAGCAAGCGTTCAATCGTTTCAAGGATAGTTTGAGACAATACCTAAAAGTCAAAAAGATGAGTTGCTTAAGTGCAAGGAAGCACTTTCAACGAGTGTCGAAACATTTTTGTCTTCCTCGTTTGTCTGTCGTAGTCACGCTGGAGAAGGAGGAAGGGGATCCAAACGAAAAACGATAAGGATATATTATGATGATGGACAGTCCTTGATAATAAAGTTTTTGCATTCTGTTGTGCCGATATGTTGATAGCATCTCGTTTACTAACAACCTGCTGACAAAGCTTGGAACTGCAGAAAAAAGTTTCTGAATAATGCCTATGATTCTAAATGAATCATATTTATTTTAGATGTCATAAAATCAAAGATTACTCATCTGGCTCCACATCTGAAACCAATCTGTGAGTTCAAGAACAAGCATAATTAAAGACAGACGCATTTCAACAATTTCAACAGTTTCAGCAGCCTTGGACTTTACTTCAGCTGCAACAAAAAGGTTGGATGCAACCACAGTCACAGCCGCAGTAGCACTTTCCCAATCCAATCATTCCTCAACAACAAGCGTCGAACGTAACTTCCGCCATCATGGCTCCGACTCAGTGTTGTACACAGCCGCACGCGTCGCAATCCTTCAGTGCTCTTCCCTCTCAATTGAAATACAGCAACCGCCAACAATTACGACAACTCGCGAAATTGAATTACAAGGTTGCCTGTGCGCTGCCATCCTTCTTTTCCTACAGACCCCAAGTTAGGAACAGCAGTTTCTCAAATCAACAACCATTTGTTGTAGATTTTGTAAAGGACTCGCATATTATGCAATTACTTCATAGATAGTTTGGCCATCCCTTTTCCGTTGCACCTCGGCAGGTTTGTCCAAGCTGTGTGATACTTTGAAAAAATAAGTTTCTTCTTCAGACGATAATTCCATTCGGCGGATTTGTACAAGCTCCACAGAATCAAGTGCCGCGAATTGTCTCCATGAATCACAGCATCACTTTAAGCCACAACAGCAACAATATTCGTGAATTTCAGCTTTCATATATATATTTCGATTGTGCCGTTGTACTGATTTAAATAATGAATGATGCTCCGATGTACTGATTTAAATAAGGTTTGAAGATGCTCAAAGGAGTTATTATTCGCATGTTAGTCTTAAGGCGTGTCATCCATTCAAAAAGCAGAATTGAACGAACAATTCCCTACTTAATATCTTGAGATAAGCAATATCAGCAAAGATGTTTGCATAGGGCTGAAGAATGGCCATTTATCGATCATCGAATAATTAAAATAAAACATTTGTGGACTAAATTTTTTGTAAAGGATCCGTTGAGTGAAAAAAAGGACCAAAGACCAGATGACATCAAAGCCTTTCGAGGCCTTCTCACATCTATTCGTGCCACTCATGTATGGGCGGCGGAAGGGTCAAAATGTCTACCAAAAATTCGAACTAAATCAAAAATTCCAATTGAAACTTTTCTGATTCCACTTGTTCAGTGTTTGCGTTCCGCATCAGAAATCGAAAATTGAATGAAACATGTTACCTGTCTCGCTCATAAATAGTCTTGCTTGCCTGCATCGGGTTTTTCTAGAAATAGGCTTGGGATTTACGACCTTAGCCGCGAGATCCAAGGAGAGGTTAATGACTGTGACACTTTTGTTTTGATTTGTGTCTTTAGTTTCCACATTAACCATGCCGACCAATTAACAGCCAGGTACTTAGTTGATGGTGATAAGGGTAAATAAAGGAGTTTATTGCGTTCAATTCATTGGCGGCAGCGCCTGCAGTAAGTCCCGAAGCTGACAATAGTACAGCTAACTCAACAACACCAGAGCCTTATCATCACCCCTTTGCGTCTTATCTCCAAAGATATCTATAAACCCTGTTGTAACTGATTTGTATTAATAGGTTTATTAATGATTTTTCTGCTCATGTGGAACTGATATCTCGACTGGATTAATTTTTGTTAGTGTGGAATTTGATGAACCGAACCGGGACTATCAAAATACAAAGATAAACCGACTATTTGATAAAGGAAACCTGATTTTTACTCGAATGTGTACTTTTTGACCCTTCCGCCACCGATAGCTACAGGCCCAACTCCATCATGGGTCGACAATGAACAACGACATAAGTTCTCGGCAAATTCTATTGCACGTCAGAAGGATTTGTCAAAACTTAAAGATAATTGGAGCAACTAAAGTTGATATGCTTTCCTTATGCTGTCACTCCCTTCGTGAAGTTCCACAATTGTAAGGCTTTCAACCGCAACAGCCAACAGCAGTAACTTCAGTTACTCCTTGACAGCCACGGTTCAACGATCATCACTTCTGATATGAATAAAATAGCGCTGATTTAAAAAAGCACTCTGGATTCCATGAAGCTTTTAATACCAAACTTGGCAAAAGAAAAGTTCGGTAGAATTAGCAGAGCCAAGATTTATAATAGAAAACCTTATATCACTATAGCGGGCCAAAGGAAATGGCAATTTTCCGGAAGAATCAATCACAAGCGTACAAAATACAAAGCAAAAGCCGAAACCACCCCCAATGACACCTGATACCTTTCTACTTGAGCTCCGGTCCCTCTTCCCTGCAGCGCCTATCAAAAAATCGTGCCAGCCTTCTACCAGACCCTGGAGCAGGCGTTCAATCGATTCAAGCACAGTTTGAGACAACATCTTGGCTCTAAGCAAATGAGAGGGTTACAAGCGAGAAAACTCTTTCAAGACACAAATAAGAGTTTTCTTCGGATGCAGACGACTGTCGTTGTTCAGTCTGGTATAAGTCATCAAGATCAGAAGAACGACAGGCCTACAAACGAAATATGTACGACGTAATACGACGTAATAATGCATGCTCTTCATGTTATATTTATCAAATATGTAAGAAAAACTTGGGAATGGTATTAGTGGCGTCGCTGACTAATTGCTTAGGGTCTGGTTCGTGGCATATCATTTCTTGATATTCTTTGCTGGAATTGACGAGTCTTTCGAGAATAAAAATGTTTCAATATAACACTGGGTGAGTGGTCGTTAAGAATTTACAATGCTTACTAATCGGCATGAGGCCGGTTCCTGTTTTTAGGATTGTTGAAGGGGTCAAGGAAGAGATTCTGAATGTAAAGAAGCCGTCACTTTTTCAAGACAGTAGCAAACATCCAACCATCGGGAACCACCATTTTTTAATTATGAGCCTAATATCACTATGATGAGGTGAAGCAATTAGGTGATTTGGTGATGGGTGACAAAAGGCCAGACCAGTAAAAAACTCTTTTGTCTGACCTCGGATTGCCTGACCAAAAGATGACACCAGACACATTTCTACGTGAGGTTCAATCGCTCTTCCCTTGCAAACATATAGAGATGGCAGATCAAGCATCTTCGCGCCGTCTGGCGCAGGCGTTTTGTCAATTCAAGTCTGGGTTGAGATGTCACCTTGCCTTAAAACGAATGCGTGGCTTATGTGCGAGGAGATACTTCAAGAGAGCATCTAGGCTGTTTCTTGATGATTACATGATTGTCATTACAAAGCCGTGGTTGGGATTTAAGTGTCAGTCTGAGGAGGGTTGGGATTCAAAAGAAACAAGAGTCTTTAATAATTATGGTTTAATCGTATTTTGTCAAAGTTAATAAATGTATTTCCCTGTGATGTTATTTGTGATTGTTCAGTGGCGGCGACGCTGACCGTAATTCGCTGTCTGCCAATGTGACACTGGGCCACGCGACAGAAAGTGTGTCATTACAGCTCGCCCAAAGAGTCTCAAAAAATCAAACTCGGCGTTCTTTGTGGACTCATGGGAGAGTTAATTGAAGGCAGAAAGGGAAGTTGAGCCATATGGCCGGAATTCACGATATAAGAACCCGTATACCTAGTATTTCACTAATCTATCCCAAATCTTACTAAAAGGCCTCGATTTTTTAGGTTCACGAATGGGCGCGTGCCCTTTTTTGTGAGACGACGGCACATGGAGATCGTATCCAGACACAACCAAAAAACACAATATCTCTCATCTCATCCGACCCTGACAGACTGAGGTGCGTCGTGCCTCCGCTAGGACCTTTTTAGCCTGGAAACAGATTTCATTTATTGGTGTAGTATGTGGTGAACAATGAAAAAGATACTTCCAGCAAACATAATGATATTATTAGCTATCCACAGCAGAGATCAAGTGAAAATCATCATGAGGAGTGGAGTCGGCATAGATTGAGTGCTTACTGACGTACTTTTGAATGTACTTTAACGCATCATCAAGAGTGGGTAATTGCAGTGATAATTGATATTGGGTTTCCAATGTCAAACTTTTATTGGAATTCAGTAAATGGAAAAGATATGAAATATAGAGGATTACCAATTATTCTCAGCAACCTCAGTTGCAGCAGTAACAGAGCCGAAAGAGATCATGTTTGGAAGATTTGGCGTAGCACGTTTGAAGACAGCAATCCAAGCAGGGACTAAAGAGAAGGGCCAAACAGTGGAGTCCTTCTTCTTTTCGATCTTGATCATGCAGGAAACCAAGACGAAGTCACCAGGGTGCAAGACAGCAGTATCACCTTGCAATGGATTTCCAAGCTCCTTAAGATTAAAGGATTCGGTAGCATCGTACAGCGGGATCACAAATTTTCCTTCAGCATTCGTGGAGAAAGGAATGTTTTCTGGGAGACTAGTTCTCTGGCGTTTGGTAGGGGTGAAACGGTCAACACGAGGTGGAGCAAAGTCGGACTTGATACGCGAGAATTGAATGTATTTATCGCCATTGTTAACCCCAAAACAGTAGTCTTTCGCAAAAAGCTTTGCGGATTTGTTCTTGGTGTGGGTTTCCCCAAGGTACTGGAAGAATTCTCTGACTTGTCTTACAGGAGTGCAACTGAAACCAAGAAGGGACGCGACATCAAAGTTAGCATTTGGGTTAGGAGGAGCAAACGTTAAATCCGTAAAGTTTGCAACCTTGACCATCATAGCATGCAGGGATGGAGTCGCGACTCTTTCTTTTGTCAAGCGGTTTAAATAATAACCATCTAAAAATCGATTAAGAAATCGAATATGTAACAAATATTGGAAAAATTCATACATCCATTAAGACCAAAGTATTCCATGCCATAAAATTTTGGATTGCGCAGAGGATCATTAAGGCCAACAGCGTTGTCAGGGACACCTGAGACTACAGAGAACTTGTTGAAAACCTCAACCAAGTTATCGGGAATTTCGGTAAGTTGGACATGGTCAGGCATAAGGTAGTCCTCGGGATGGTTTGGAGCTGCGTCACTTGTGTCGACCCAGCCGGAAAAGTCGTTGCCACAGGAGGAAGAAGATCCAGAGTTGGATGGGGAGCTCAAGGAGGGATTCAATCATTTCTGAAGAAGATTTTGTGAGAGAAAGTGAAAGGGATGCGTCTTTTAAGGAAATTGGAGCACAGTTCATTAAAAAATGATGAAAATCTAAAAAGAAAAAATGGCAAGCGAAGAAGAATATTCAATCATTAATTCAAAATCCAATAAAGAAATTATGAATGAAAAAAAAAAAAAAATACAAAATTTACCGCATGAGTCTGCTTACAATCAAGGGGAAGAAATACGAGATGAGTGGCAAGAGCCAAGCACGTAAACAAAAACAGGAATACACAATATGCACAATGTGTAGACAGGAAGGAAACGGGAGAAAAATGCATAAGAAATGAAAGGAAGGGAATAAAATATCGTTATCACAACAAATTGAGTCGAGCAATTAGGGTTATGGTCCACAAGAACGATCCTTGCAAAAACTTCCCTTGAATGCAGACACCTGACAGATCGTCCCCTTTGAACTACTCAACAACGGCCATGCGGGCGTCAAACACACCTGATACCTCCCGTGCAATTATAAACAATGAAGCAAGCGGGAGTGCATTGAGGGACGGTGGTGGAGCTCCTTCAAACATTGACATCAATGACCACGCAGTGGATGAGGACGCAGAAGAATTGGAAAGGGACGACGAGGAGTCTGTAAACGTCGTAAGTATTTAGATCTTACACTAAATCATCTAACGGTGCAACAATAGAGTCGTCAACCACCATCTTTTGAATCGATCTTGCAAGTGTATGAAAGTGTACCAACAGGAGGATTTGTTGTTGAATACCAGGACATGGAGAAAAACACTGGATTGGCTGCGAATTCAATGCTTGTAAGTATGATGGCAAGTGCTGCACCTATTGTGAAGGATATGGAGGCAGGAGCCGCCTTCAAACTGGCTGTTGTGGACATAATGGAGGTGGCAAAGAAATGCGCAGAAAGTATTCTTGAACAGTATAAGGAAGTTAGTGGGGCGCTGTTCTATATTTGCATGGTGTGGATTAGGTTGGTGACTTCCAATAACTTTGAATTATTGGAAACCCTAAATTGTTGAAATCAGAATTTATGTTGAACCGGAAATCTCATGGGAAGAATTTGAAGACTATGTAAAAAAGCAATACACTATGGCTTATCCTCCGAAAGAAGGTGTAAGTGCTCCTGAGGTTAAGAAGGGTCGAAAGGCAGCTACTGGAACAACACTTGACACTGTCGCCAGAAGTGTTAAAAACGCAGTCAACCACGTTGAAGCAATTATTGACAAACTTCAAATGTTTTCTGATTGCAAATTGTATGTTGAGCGTCTGGAATCAATGAAAAACAAGTTTGAGAAGATTAGTTTTATAATGGAGAAGTGTGCAATGTGAGTGGTAGTAGTCATGGGTTTACTTTTATTAATGTGTCTTATAGGAGATTTCATCAACTACTTGTTGAGGTGTTTAGTGCACGTTGCGATGGAAAATACGATCGAATTCCAAAATTTGATAAGTTTGGAAAGTCACATATGGTAGACACACTGAAGTGGCTGAACAAGTTCATTACTATTCACGTATCTGATGCTGGCAAGGGAAAATCTGCAAAGGGCAAGAAGGGATTGGCTGGAACTAAGAATCAAATCATTAGTTTTCTTGGTGCACAAAACACAGACTTCTTTTTGACATCTGTGGAAGTCGCAAAGAAAAGGAATGCAGTCAAAAACAGTTTCATAGTCGGAGTCAGTGATGATGACAAATCGGAAATGGAAGAGGAGAAACTCCAAGTAAAGAAGAAGAAGAAGGTTCAACCTACTGTGAGTGAAGAGGCTGAAGTGTTTGTGTTGAACATAAAGGGGCGGGATGTGCGCGTTCAGGTGATGGATGGCATGGAAGCATTGGCTAACTTTCAGAAGGATGAAGATGGCAGAATAGTTATTGATTAATTTAATCAATGCTTTGATGCTTGGGCTGGGATTTTGCAATAAAGAAAAAGGCAGTTGATGCAACTCCCTTTTTTTCTTTCTGAAAATCAAAGGACATTCCTGCCAGATGTGGAGACCACTTGTTGGTAAGAGCTCAAGAAGTATGTGTTCCAATAATACTGATTTATTGGAATAGGGAAATCACGTTTCACAGTAACTTTTTCGAGAATGAATCCTGGAATCAAATCAATGAACAGTTCGCCAAGAACGCCAATTGATCGGTTTAGTCAATTTATTGCATCACCTTTCTCTACTCGTGTAGAGTTGTCTCCCTATCGAGGATTAGTTCCACTGCCTAATTCTAGCTTTGGAACATCTGTTGAATCACCAAGTGCCAATGTTGTTCCATCTTTGAATGACATACTGGATACTGCACTTAGACGTAGTGCTCGTATTTCCCTGTTACCATTGAGAAGTTTGGCTGGTATGGAAGAATCTTCTCCTTCACTTGTTCTTGGTAGAAGGGGGCAGATTCTTTCATCGTCTCCTAATGCCTCCCGCAAGCGTAAAACTCGTCAAGCAATGTCGTCAGATGATCGTTTGAAAGAGTCTCAGTCACGGGCTAATCGGCGTCGTAATGCATCTCCTACAGGTAAAGCCTCTGAACGCCTTCAAAACGCTGCCTCCCACAAGAATGCATATTCTGTTCTTCAAGAGAGTGAACGCCTTGCAAAAGTTTACTCTCAACAGGAGCTGGATGATTTGGATAGGAATTATGCATTTGGTCAGCAAACATCTCAAAAGGAATTGTACGAGGCTTGTGCCAACAGGTTGTCATTCTTTTCAATGACCAAACACTGTTGTTTAGTTTGTGATTGTGATACTGTGAAGGAGGAAATGAATTATTCACCTGTCACTGACAAGTACAAGGTTTGCATAGTTGTTCTGTGAACTTGTATTTATTTAAATATTCAGGCACTCCAAAAAGTCTTAGCTGTTCCAGATATTGTCAGGAATGGCATTGACAAACTGTTGCTTGACCAGTATGACGTCAGCCATTTTGATGCCAGATTAAATGGATTGCTTCTCAGTCCAGATGGCTTCTACTATAACTTGGACGGGGTTCATCACTCTGTTACAGCTTTTGACTGTACTCTCATGTTTGAATCAGAGCCAGATTATTTGGAAGAAGTTGCAGCATCCGACTTGCTTGTTGGTATTTGTTCATCATGTGATGAGTCACTGACACGTGAAAATGAGGACACAAAGGAATGTGTAGCGAACCCATCTGGGCAATTGATTGGAATTGTCTCTCGTAAACCAGTTGAATCAATTGCAAATGGAAATTGGATTGGACGCTTACCTGGATCATTCCCAAAAACTATAAACCGAACAACAGAAAATGTTGTTTCTTTGATGCATCCATGCATCTATCTCTCCTCAGTAATTGGCAACCTGGAACGTAAAACCCTCAAATCACATCATTACATCCTGAAGAATGCAAATCCAGTATTGCATCAAGTACCAGCAAGAATCAATTCAACGTTACGGTTCACTTTTGTTGGAACTTTTACACCAGAAGAGATTGCTGAACAAAAGGCAAGACATGCGTCTCAAGAATGTGCATTTGATCTTCTCACATTTTTTGAGAATCATCACATTGGCTACATTGAACATGCTGAATTCATTAAGCCAAGAAATGAATGGGACAGGGAGGAAAACGAAGGTAATTTGAATCCAATAATGCAAATTTATTGGAAGTAACATAGAATAGTGTTTGTCAACAGGGCCCAATCAAGTGATGCAGCAGTAAATGAAAAGCTTGTATCTCTGCTAAACCATACAGCCTACAACACTGGCACTGCTGCTGAGTTGAAAGAGGATTCCATATCACACTTGATTGTCAATCCTTCACAAAGTAAAGAGCCACCAAGGGACTTTGCAGTCTTCAACTCAAATCATTTGACACGCGATCACAAACTGCAGAATCTTCCTTTGTATTTCCCTACCCTTGTCCCGTTTGGGCGAGGGTGGACACATGAAGAACGAGAAGTTCATTTATCTCCAATGCGAATGGCCAAAAGAGCTTTAAAACTTCATGGCGGTTCATTTGCAAGACATTGGGGTTATATTGCACTTGTTTATGACTACTGTCAACTTCAAAATTCATTCAATCAGCAGTATTTGTCTATGAGCGTTAAAAAGGATGCTATAGCAAAACAGCAATTCACAAAACAAGATATTCATGTGTGCTACAATCATCAACGAGAAATGGAGGATCATTTGAAACGAGGTGTCACAATGCCTGAAACACCAGATGCTGTTAAACGCCTGCTTGATATCAAAAAGATGGTACTCCCAGGTCTGAGGGCATTTGTTGGATCAGATGAATCACGTTCAAGTGCACTGCATGCAGCGTTTGGAATTCAAAGAAGACTGGGGACTGCAAACTTCTTCACAACAATTTCACCTGCCACAAACCGAACTTGGATCATTGCCATTAATTGTGGTCTTTTGAATGGGGAACATTGTGAACTTAAATTCAGCATTGGGCAGCTTGACATGGTTGAGGCAGAAGCTGATCTTTCTAGTCTTAAACTTCCCAATTCATCAGATAGGGCCAAAGCAGCCGGAGAAAATCCCTATGAGTGTGCTGATTATGCCCGTAGAGTACTAGATGTGTTTATGACATATTTTTTGGGATGGGACTTCAAATATGCTCTACCAAGGAGAGGTGGAGGGTTCATCGGAGTTACACGATGGGCAACTTCGTCAGCCGAAACACAAAAACTGGGAGACATACACTTTCATATAGTTGCATCGGTGTATGGATTACCAAGAACTTCAAAAGAGTTTCGAGAAAAGCTTCAAGAGAAGGAGTTCATAGACCGGTACGAGCACAGGTACTTTCAATAATAACTAAATATTGGAATTATAGGTTTATCAACTTCAGAGACATTCTTCTTAGTACCAACCCTCCACTTGGATGCTCTGAAAATACATGCCCTAAAGAAGGATGCACTGGCATACTTGAAGCGGTCAAAATTCCTGGAGAAGCGTTTATGCGGCCAAAGCACAGTATTGTTGAAAACAGCCAATTCAAGAGTGGATTCAAGGCTGTGGCCACTTCACGTTGTACAAAGTGTTCAGCAGAGTTTGGACATAAGGATGTTTTGGAAGAAAGAATCAGAGCCTTTGCAGCAGCAAGACACATAGACATTTCTCCTACTGCAATTGATGAGTTTAGATGTACTCCACCTAAAAAATTGTTTGAACAGTCAGACACAGATCTTTGCTTATTTGCAATGTGCATTCTAGAATTTCAGTTCCATCATGCTACTCATACTACAACTTGCTTTAAATGTACCTCAAGAACTCCAAATGCTGTGGTGTGTCGATTTCTGTTTCCCAAAGTGGCACATCTGTTGGAGACATCTATTGATCCAGATACCTGCATTATCACCCCTTTCCGAGCTATTGGATCAGAATACTATAACTTGTGTGAAAAGAATTGGGCACGCTTATCTTTGGATAACATGGATCTTCAGATCCTAATCAATTCAAGTACAAGAAAATCTACTGCCTACACCATTAAATACACATTCAAGCGCCAGTCACTTGAATCATCTGTTATTATGAGAATTGGTCTCTACACTAAGACCATGGATTCCCTGTTGGAAAGGGAGAAAAATGGAACTTTGACAAATGAGGAATTTGGATTACGGATGATCAACAAGTTCTTATACACGCTATCAAAATCAGGGGGTAAGCATTGGGTTCGGAATTTGTATGGTGCACGTAAGGTTCTTGTTATCAATGGCCGGCAGTTACCAAACAAGGCAAAAGACCTCTCTGAGAGTGATACAGAATTCTACTACAAAGGAATGCTCTGTTTATTCAAACCAACACAATCCTCAACAGGTCTTCTTTATCAATCAGGTAAAATTCAATGTTGATTCAAATTGTTCTTACACTTTTGCAACAGGACAATCATATGAGGAAGCATACAAACAATTTCTATTGGAAGGTTCTGACATACAAGTGAAGGCTGCTCAACTTCATGAGCAATTAAATGCTATCACTATGAAAGTAATGAAAAGGATTTCCTGAACTTAGAAGAGACTGATGAAGAGTGTATCCTCCGGAACCACCCAACTCAAAATTTAAGCAATGTCAGTTCAGAAGGACATCCATCAGAACTAGATGAGGACAATGATGCATTATATGACTTTGAACAAGAAATGGCTGATTCTCTTAACAGAATGATGCAGCATGATGAAGAAATTGTGGGAGCAAGCCTGCAATCAGCAATATCCCACACAGTTGAGAACAGTCCTCAAGCTCCACAAGTTCAAATTCCTCAACTTGACTCAATTGAGCAATATATGAAAGCTTTTGCCTCACCTGATCAAGCACAACCAGAGCTGTTTAATGGAGTGAGTCGATATGCTGTTATACCTAAGAGAGAACGAATTGTTGTTTTGCAGCAATTATTTTTCCCAGTTCCCTGGGTTGACCCAACACTCCTGGGTAAACCTGATCCGTCAGTTCTGTCAGATTTTCCAACAATTGCTGCAGTTTCTTTGGCCTTTCGACTGGACTTCTGGCAGCATTATGTATTCGAAACTTATGGGAGACATCTACTTTACCTCTATCTTCGGGATGCCAAAGACCCTGTTGATCAGTTTGAGGAGTATTACTACAAACTGGAGCCACAACTGGTTGGATACCTTGGGGGTGAAGCAGGAACTGGAAAGTCTGCTGTAATTGCTGCCTTGCTTACATTTGCAACCTTGTGGGGACGTCGGAATACAATTGAAACAATGTCTTTTATGGGACTGGCTGGGTTAATGATAGACGGAGACACTATTCACTCATACCGATCACTGAAGATTGATTTGAATGCCTCTTCAGAAATTGGCCATGCTGTTAAAATGAAAATTCAAAATGTATACCTATCCATCATTGATGAAGTCTCTATGACCAAGATTGATGTAATGGGTGCTGCTGAACAGAGGACTCGAGAAGCATGCCGTGGTAAACCTGGCTGCACTAAAGTGTGGGCTGGGAAGCATATTTTGATGGGAGGGGACTTTTTACAACTTCCTCCAGTGAAAGGAAAACCAATTTTTACAGAGGGACTGCCAGAATCAGCAGATAACTCATTCACTGCATATGGCCGGGAGCTGTGGAAGTCTATTAACTTTGTTGTATTTTTGCTTAAGGTTTGTAAATCTGAGAAATCCAATAATTGACACATATTGGAAATAGGTATGGAGACAAGCCAATGATTCACGATTTCTCCAAATTCTGGGACGTATGAGATGGGGGGCACTAACTCAACAGGATGTTGATGTTTTGAATCAGCATACTGTCACGAATATTGATAGACATTCACTTCCTCTTCTTGATGCTGGAGTTGATTTCTTTGCACCTGTTGCAACGGCATTAAATATGGAACGAAGTGCAGTAATTCGTAGCATGATTTTGGAAATGTGCCGGGAAAAACAACTTTGCTGCTACCAAATCCGGGCAGCGCCATCAAATGGCAGGCACAAGGCTGAGCTCAAGCGGGTTGATTACTTGAATGACGATAGTACCAGCAAGATCCCTTTGGTTTTGCAATTCTACATTGGAATGGCAATTATGATCACAAAGCGAATTCCTGAGCTGGAGCATCTCAAACTTTTTGCCAATGGGACACTCTGTTGGGTGTTGGGGTTCGCTGAGTCCCCAAATGAGTCTTTCGAAACTTCCCTTGTGGAAGGAGTTCTCATAAAACAGTTTCGACGAGTGCCAAAACTCTTATGGGTCAAAGTTCGTGGTTGCAAGCGTGTTCTGGTTTCTGGTTGTCCAGTCGGGGTGATTGGAATACCTCCAAGATGCATGAGCGTTGCTATAAATATGCCAAACACTGGGACCAAGTGGTCTCCTACCCTTCAGCAATATCCTTGCATTCCCGCATTAGCTTGTACTCCTGAGAAGCTGCAAGGTGTAACATTAGATCATTGGATTACAATATCGCAATTAGATCGACCAAATTTCAACCCGCAAACATTATACGTTGCATTTTCACGTGTACGCGAATTACGATGGATCAGGCTTACCACAAAACTCTCCCTTCAATATGTTCGAAAGTTCAAACCTCCTAAACGGTTTGTGAAGGCCATGGTTGATCTCATTGGAAAAATCTCTCTACCTGACTACATTTCTCCGGAAATCCGGCAGGACTTTGGAGTGTGGAAGGAAACTCAGCTCCAGTTTGCTGCACCATACTTGTAAAACTTTCCAAAATTTGGTTTGTGCGTCTTATTTGGTTTATCAATGATAACTCCAATAAAAGCATGTTATTGGAAATTAGTCATCACGTGACTCACCAACTTTGCAAAGTGACCTTGGCGGGGTTTGAAGTGGGTGCCTACACGGCCGGACGGAGAAAAACCACCTCTAGCTTTTAGCAGGCTAAAAAGGATTTAGCAGGCTAAAAAGGACAATGACACCTGAGACCTATTTACTCGAGACTCAGTCTCTCTTCGTTACAACATCGATGGAAACAACAAGTGAAAAATCTACGCGAAGGTTAGACGATGCATTCAATCAGTTTAAGGCCAGTTTAAGATGCTATATCGAATCTAGGCGGATGAGTGGATTAAATGCGAGGAAGCAATTCAAAAGGATTTCAAAGGTGTTTCTTCCTCTGCAGACGGCTGTTGCAGTGAGGCCTTGCTTTGGTTTTGAATGTCCGAGCAAGGGTTGGGATCTATCGAAAGTCTATATTGTGATATGATTATGTCTCGTTTGATACCCTAATAAAGATGTATGAGACTCTGTCCACTTTTCATGACATGCTCACCTCACACACTTGGCGCCACTAACTAATTTGTAATTATCATATCCATTAGCTGATATAACCGAGTCTTATATTTCATTCTTTGTGCGATTTGTGCAAAAACCACGCGATCGAACATTAAACGCATGGATTGGTACGCTTTTATTTTCCCTTTGAATCAACGTCAAGCCTTCTAAAACTTTGCACGAAACTCATCGATATTCTTGCATGTATCCGATTTCCCCTGCTCAAACACACAAAACTGTGACTTTTCCTTCTCCATTTTACATGCGGCTTTGATGGTGAACCAGTCCTTGTACACGCCAGTTGGGTCACACTTCAATACTTTCGTAACCCACACTTTCTGCTTCGTGTCATAATAGAGTGGACCACAGATTTTAGGTGGTGGAATGTTTGAAGGGACCGTTGGAGAGTATGTGCATGGCTTTCCAGCGATTTGAGGGTTCGGGTTATGGTAGATTATCCATTGATTACTCGTGGCTGAAGTGTCGGCGTTAGATCCAGGAGAGAGTGGGTTTTTGGCACCTGATTCCTTTTGAGGAGTTGATGCATCAGCGTGCGTCTTTGGCGCGAAAGTTGGAGCGAGAAAGATGATTGGGAATGCGAGGAGAGTCAGGATAACGATGAATACTGTGGATGACTGGACGACGGTAGTTGAAGGTTTCGCGTGTTGTTCAGACATGTCAAAAACACGAACTTTTTGTGCAAGTTTTGTGAGAACAAGTTCATTATTTCTACTGAAGGAAATCTGCTTTCCAAATGTCGAACGTGTACAATACACACCCACGCTACGTCACCACAACTGGACAGCCCTTCAAACACCCTGGCACAGCACCCCCTTCACTAAACTCAATCCTCCAACGCATCTTCTCTTCCCCGTCACCCACCTTTTCAACGACCCGCAAATCAACAAGGAAATCAAAGACAATCAAGGCTGTTTCCCTCGGATTCGCCGTTCTCTTTCTCTTTCTTTACGGGCGAAGTCTTGTTGGATGGTTCCTGGGCCACCACCTTGTCATTGAACACAGGCATTCAGAGGCGGTTGTGGGTGCTGGTACTGCCTCAACTACTGCTGCCCCAAACCTTCTTCCGCTGCAGCAACTGCCCCAGCAACAAGTACCTCAGACAATAGAGAACCATTCTGTGCTGGTCGCTGTTGAATCTGGGCCTGGAATCGATGCTTTTACAAAGAGGGCTCTGTTACGGGCTGTGTTTCGGAATTACACTATGCAACGTGTCACTGCGAGTAAACTGCATCTTGTATTTTATTGGGATTTCAGTGCGGAGAGTGTTGGGCGGGAGGAAGGGGATGGGTCCAGTGAAGCTGTTGCTCTTGAAAACGGACGACGGAATGTCGTGAGGATGGAGGAACGTGTGTATGGGAATGATATTCTGGTGAGTAATTAGTCGTCGTGAAAGAGGAGCTAATCTGTGAGGAGTAGCATGCACCGACGACATTCGACTTTCTGTCTCACATCCATTCTCTCGCAGAATACGATCACATTTTCAAAATCACACAAAACAATCTTGTTCGGTTTGATGCGCTTGAAACAGCTTTTCAGTCTACCTGGACAGCCAACCTTGACCTTCAGAACACAGGGCTCTTTGTGTCTGTGTCTTCTCGCGAATGTAATACCCCAGCTCTCTTTATTTTTGCACACATCTTTGTTAATTCTAATCACAATCCGTTTATAGCCTCCTTCTACGGTCTCTCCATGAACCTCGTATACCATCTGACACATTCCATCTCTCCAGACGACGACGCAGACGCCACACCCGCGTCCATTAAACAAGGATTTGAAAAATCACTTACCAGTCGTGTCGATGCCATTGGTCTTTCGGATACGTCAAAAGGGAATGTGACGGTTAACAGCGTCAAACGTGTTTTATTGTATGAGAGGGATGTGGTACGGGATTTAAAGGCATGGAGAATGGGTGGGGTTGTATTTGCTGGTCTTGAGAGTTTGAGTGATTATTTTGGCGGAGTTAGGGAACTGTAAATTAGAAGAATTGAATTTTATTGGAGCCATAATAAAAATTAAGCGTTACATGAAAATAATGGGCTCAGGAATGTTAGCATGTTTTGTTGGATGAGAGGGAGGGGAGGAAGGGTGAGTTGTGTTAACTTATTGTTTGGGTCAGGGATACATCAATTACTGAGTATGTTAAGACAATACACTCAATGTCAACCAGAGCAAGACAACATACTCCTCATTACTCATATTACTCATCTGCCAGACTTTACAAGTAACCCTGTTTTGATCCAAATCTAACAGCCACCTGACTCTTCGAAGGTGCTGCAAACGCTGCCTACTATTTGTCCACTTATTACACTACCAGAATCTTTACGTCTGTGGCACTCAACCAAATCAGTGTAGAAGTACTACCTCCTCCCTCACGAGTCACAACCTTGTGCACCTTTTGCACCACACTTGGATAACCAATCTACTTACGTGATCCACCGCCCAAATGGAGCCTTCTACATCAAACCAACTCTTTACAATCACCCTCTCTCCACCACGTCTTACCCTCAAGGACGGATACCTTACTGCCACCACTCCACTCCAGCCACAAAGTGACCTCGCCAATTCAAGCACAACGTTAATCCTCCGTCTATTCCAATCAACAAAAGCACATCCCCATCGCCTCATACACATCCTCGCCGGAATGCTATTCACTCCCTCTGCACCAAAGCCGTTCGGCGGTCCACGGCGGAAACCAGGATACATCCGGTACAAAGGCACAACCTCACAAAGTCTCCTCGAATTCATCGTCTCGGAATCGTTGCCGCGACGGAACCGGTTCACGGCTGTCGAGTTTGTTGTGGCGTGTGTGAATAGGGTTTTGGAGATGCAGTGTTTTGGGGGTGCGAAAGAGGCGTTGGATGATTTGTTTATGAGGGGACGGATGAGGGCTGGGCATGTTGTGAGTGGTGGTGGTGGTGGTGTTGGGGATGGGATTCCGGCACAGTTCCGGCATGTTGAGGAAGGGCGGGGGAAGGTTGAAGGTGGAGTTGAGTTTACACCGAGGAGGAGGAGTGTGAGGGAGGAATGGTATGATGATGGGATGGTTCTGAAGGAGTGAAAGAAGGTCAAGCCACAAAGATATGAGGGTGCGAATCAACCAGAAACAGAGTACAACTTTCGCTATCTGTAAATATTTCGACGCTGACGTCATTTCCACAACAACCAAGGTTGTTAACCCCGCCAAGAAGCTGAAATTCTCCGATGAAACCGGAGGCTCACGAATCTTTTTTGCACTTTTTCGTCATCAAGGGGGCACCGTTTTGCACTTGAAGGAAAATTTCCTCAAACAACAGGACATCAGAATGTGTTCCAGCCTGAGTCTCATTGACCAAGTGGTTCCTTCTCGGCCTGCTTCAGCATTGGAAAATACTAGGAAACGAACGTATTCCGCACCTGCTACTTCAAGTTTGCCTGAATTGGACAGTAACAAACGACGCCACGTGGATTGTCCACTTGATACCACTACTACTCTGATTCCTTTGGTGCTTCCGCCAAGTGTCATTCCAGTTCCGCCACGGATAGAACAGAACAATGACTACATTGAGGGCGGTGATTCGTTTGAAATGTGCGCCACGCCTTTGCTCCTTCCATCAAGCATATTGCCTCCGATATGGTCAGTTGAAGAAGCTGTTGCGCAGTTGTTGGAGACAATGAAGGCGAGGATACGGGAGAAGAGTCGAAAGGAAGCGCCTGGTAACGCTTAAAAGTGTTAATGTTTTTGAAATGATAGGTTGCATTGATTGAATAGATTGAATTGTACAGTATGTCTACTACATTGCGTTTATTTGTGAAGTTGTATCACTGTGGAAAGGCGAATTAGCAGCTGTATGACATTTGAGGAAAGAGTGTGAAAGTTTTGTTTCGGAATATTTCGATTGAATCTGATGGATCTTCATCTGCCATTACTATGAATATGCTGTGATACTACTGATGCTGTTCTAATTTCTTCGATTTTTACTGCTACATCTTTACAACATAATTTACAAGGCCTTCATCATCCCAACGTGCAAAATGCAAAATATATAACAATTCCAAAACAACTCCGTTCTTCCTTCCAGCAGCAAGAGTCAAAACCACATTCAATGAACAATCAGTCTGTCTTGAATAAACTGAATCCAGTCACACGTTTCTCATACTGCAAATCAAAACTCGATGGTAACTGCAAGGGAGACATATTCTCCCTCCTTCTTCTTCTACGTCGCCTGCGTCTCGTTTCATAGTCATCATAATCACTATCGCTGTCACTCCCCAAATCCGACGACGCCGTCGAGAGGGAATCTTCATCTTGATACAGTGGTATCATACTCGGAGGCAGGGATATCAATTCGGCTTGGTGTTTCAGTGTTTCCAAGAGGTCCTGAAACTCTGGCATTTCGGATGGGGGGTACAGGAAGCCACTTTTTCTCTCTGTGGGTCGTTCTTTTTGATACAAATGTAGGATGTCTTGAGGTGTGAAGTAGGATATGATGTGATATCGAGTGCCTGATGAGGCTGTTAAGGTGATTGTGCGCTTTGCGAGGCCGTTTTGTTCCACGAGACGAGTTCCTGGACGAAGATTGAATTGGTTTCCACGATTTGGAGAAGGTTGGGATGTAGGTTGTGATTGATGTTGGGGAATTTGTTCCACTTCTCTGAAAATGGGTGGATTAATTGTTGAGACAAATTACTGAGCTGAGATAGTATACCTAGCGAGAAGGAAGCGTCCAATTGACTTTGAAGGAGACCACATGCGAGAGTCCTTGGTGAATTAAATTGAGTGAAAGGAGTCATGATGAACTTTCGGCAAGCCTCCTTTACCTTCCATCCTGGCACACTTTCAGCAGAGAGTACCACCACACTCCACTTCTTATTTGGCAGTTTAATGATGTAAGAGGTAGTTTTCCAGTATCCACTGCTTCAGCCACGATCGAAGCGTCAATTGGGTCTTTGATGAACCTGGGTTGTTACAAGAACCAAGCATTAGCTGCGATCACACCGCATTTAATGTGATGTAGCTAACCCAAACAACGTCTCTCTATGCATTGTAGTTGATGGATCCACGGTAGGACAGGATCGAAACGTGGCTTGGCGTCAGGGATAACAGAGGTTCGAGGAGTCCACTCGCACTTCCATCCACTACTACTTTGTCCATACTACACAACGTTGTCTTTGAATCCCACCCGTTGGCGTAGAGGACATAGCATTGTGCTGGTCCTTCCATAATCGTGATATCTTGTTGCACGGGCACGGGCGGCACCGATGAAGGGAAATTTTCTCAAACAATTTTCCGAAATCGGAGGGGGCATTTGGAGTTGGGCCCCCAACCTCATAGTTTAAGTATCATGCTTGAATCGACTGTATTTATTATATTGCTTTTTTCTACTTCTGGTAGTGACTCTTTCTTACTGCGGATAATTTCATTCGTGCAATCTCCAACTCCCGTTCCATCTTTAAAACTGAAACACGGGCGTCGAATTCCATTACTTTGGCTCTTAACTATTCGTTGTTGTTGATGGTGGAGGGTGGATGTCTTCCGCTGTTATGATAGGAAGATTGTTGATGAAATCGTCGACTGCAGCCAACACAGCTTTCCCTGCCGCTTTCAAAGCAACTTGAACTCGCTGCTTGGATTTGTGATGCCTGAAGTTGCTGAAGCAGTAAGTGGGCTGTTGCTGCGGATATGATTTGCAGACACAATCATGGCATCGTGAGTGGTTTCTCCAGCCTCGTTCGATTGCTCACTCGAGATTTTACAGAGCTCTGTTGTTGCTGCGGCAACCTAAATTGTGTTGAATTGGTGAGTTCAGTTGCACGGCTCCAACCACGATCCACTCACCTGTTTCGCAGCTGATATCAAACCTTGCGTCCAAGTCCCGTCAGAGAAATAATGCTGTTTGGTTGCTGATTCGACATGCTGTACTTTATTTGAAGAACGTTCGACTTGAACTCTGGAGGCCCAATGAATCAAGTTGGAGACTGCAGCAGTAATAGCTTTTACTGAACCCGAAGTGAAGGTTTCATCAAAATCGGGAAGATTCAGAATCGACGGCTTTCCAATGGGAGGAGCTGGCAAATTATTCGCGGCAGTTTTGATGTTCAGTTGCATGATGAGGAACTGGTGCTCAGTTGGGTAAACAACTTCTGTAACAGTGTCAATTTCGGCAATGTCTTTCGAGTGTGCAAGAGAATCTTCGTCTATCGTCGCGAGTGTCTGTTCCGAGTCGGTTGCAACAAGCTGAGCCTCCGCATCTGAAGTCGCTCCTCTGATTTCAAGCGAAACACCATATCTTTGATGGACTGGTTCTTCTTCAGATGTTTTTAGCTCCTGATGTTCCTGATGTTCTTCCTCGTCCCTGCCTTCTTGAACCGTTTTCTCATGAACTTGGAGATGTTCGAGGAAAGCTTCCTTCTCATTCACTTCATCAACCTCCAGATTCGATATGCATGAATCAATTTCATCTGCGCACTCAGCGGAATCATGTTTCGACTCGATATCATCTATGAGCATCTCAGCCATATCAGGGTCATCATTAACTACATCAACTATACTGGAAAAATCTTCACACAATCCTCTTCTCTACTCTGCTCCAAAGAGCTCACTGAAATCTCGTCCAAATCAACAGGTTCAGACTCAACGTCAGACCGAACCTCCAAACTCGGTTCAACAAACCCAGATACTTGACGTACACGAAGTATCAACTTCTCAACGACTTCATGATTCCCCAATCCACAGCAAATATCCGCAAACGCGTCAAACACTCCTTTGTGTGAACAACGGGTGCTAAAAGCGTCGTAACAGGTAAAATGTGTGAAGCGGACGGTGTGACGAGGGTAACGAAACGCGCAAGTTCTTTGAGTTCTTCGGTTTCGGGGGTTTGTGGAGTTAAAGCGAGGCTGATTGATTCAGCTGTTGGTTGGAGGTGTGGAGTTTGGAGCGATTCGAGGAGGGTTTTTGTTTCTGAGAGGTGGGTTGGTGCGATGTTGAGGAGAGTGGTGAGGTGTGGGATAGGTTGGATTCACTGGATGTCGCGGTTGTTATGATTCTTGCGAGGGTAATCAAGAGGGTTGCAGTGTTCATGGAAGTGGTCGCGGAAGGAAGGTTTCTGAGTTGGGTGATTGTGGATTGGATGAGGGTGAAGTTTGGGTTGTTTTGGGAGTGAGTAGCTGTGAGATAAAGATATCCTTGAATAAAGCTGGATATTTCATCGGCCTCTGTTGTAGTGTATGATATGTAAATATCGTCTTGGAAAACGAGGGTTAAGGTTGTTGTTGTCGCGGACCATCGGATTAAACTTGATAGCAGGTGGACGTATTCTCGGGAATGTGTTGTTTGGTTGAGACATATTATGGACGTCTTGGAGATGCCGAGAAGAAAATGCTGCGCATTCGATTTCTTTGTATACGTGAGTTCTTGGACTTTGTAGAATGTAACACCATGATATTCCAGGGAACTATTTGACTATTCAATAAAAGAAAAGCTTTGGAATGAAATGCATACCGAACTAATCGAATAAACTGTCTCATAGCCGTCACAGCAGAGAGGCCATGTAACTTTCCATGAGCCATCAATATTCGTTTTGCAATGTCTCTTTGCTTGACGTGCTCCTGAGGAACGAGTTCCGAGAGACTGTAATCATTCCGTCAGACTGAAATGATAAATTACAAAAAACCATACTTTAAAACTCGAGCAGTATGAACATCAGGCTCATGATTTCCCAAGTGACACTGCAAAATCAGGCCCGCAAATGCGATGGCTTCGTCAACTGTACAAAGAGTTCTTCCAGATAAAATCGAATGTTTGGATTCGTGATAGAGGCGAGACAAGTTTGCCGTTGTGATTGGCGCGTTCGGATAAAAGTAGAGTTTTTGAGAAAGTGTGACGGTGAGAGGGTCTGACAGGCCTTGTGCTCGGAGTTGGAGGGTTGGGTTGAGCCAGGTTTCTATTAATGATAAAGATTAAATTGTATTTGTTCGAGAGGGTGGATACCTTGATGAAATGCTTCCTTAGAAATCGGTTTCAGTGCAAATTTTGACCGGGTTGCAGATGTGTTTGATGAAGGGGTAGTTGTTGTGAAAGAGTACTCCTCGTAGTTCGAGATACCTTTTTCCAAGACGTTACTTTGGTCTCTCTACAATATCAAATATAAACCTAGTTTATCGCACGCTTGTTGAACGAGATCTTTTACAGAATGAGACTGTTCAATTGAGATAACTTGGGTTGAACTGCCAAGTAACGACACACAAAGTGAAGCAGTTGATGGAGCCAAGTGGAAAAAGTCTCCTGATTTCGGTGTTTGAGACGAAATAGAACCTTTGGCAGAAGACGGGTGGAAGATCACCTTGTTTCACAGAGTAAAACGCGAGGGAACGAGATGAGTCCAAGAATGTTGATGAGGAAGGATCAAATATCCCAAGTTTCGCTTTTGTATTAGGTGCGAGTGTACGTATGATCGACGAGATTGGCGTTGAAGCATTCAGCTAAGTTGAATAGTAGCAAGAGGGATGGATATTCAGTAAATATCGATATCTGAGGCTGCTGAACCAACCTGCACAGTTCGAATGGTTTTCTCGGCTGGAAACTGCAACTTTAAGCTGATAGTCTCTTGGGAACTCATAAGAGATTTTCACTACACTTTAATTAAATATTAAAAATGCTTGGCCACCAATGTCAATGCTACCCCCTCGTCTTGTCCCTCCAAGCTCGAAACAGTGAACTTGAAATTCGTGTCGCTAATGCTTTGGCTGACATCAACAAACTGAGGGTTCTTCTCCACGGACCTCGAATCACAGACAGACAAGATGCTTTGCTGCTTACTCCAACTAGACTTTCGAGGCATGAATCTGCCAATGTATCGCTTGAGTCGCTTCCTGATGTTATCCTTGATCTAATTGCATCGATGGTGGCTCCATTATCTCCCTTTGTCACGCGGTTCCATACTACAAGTACATATCAAAGGCAATGTACGATATTGTCTTAGTAGATGAATCACCGTGTCAATTGATTCCGCAACATTTTTGGCCTGAATTCTTGTTTCCGACAGAGCTAACAGGTTTCCGAACTAGTCATTTGGTCTACATAACTTACATTCGCATAATTAGGAGGCATGGTTTTTCTCTTTTGCTTTTGGTGTTCGTTTTGGGTTTGGTGTTGTGAGGGTAGAACATCAACTTCACGATAAAATGAGTTCGATTTGATGCTGAACAAACTTGTAACGTGTGCAGGCGCACGTTCTGGGGTTTGGTTCGGACTTGGACTTGACACGTTTTCTTTATATATTTTTGGAATTTTAGTTTGGGGATTTAAGATTAGAACGGTGTCTATTATTGGAATAAAAAGTTGTTGCGAATTGAAAGGCGAGCGAGTCGATCAAGGTCGCCCAGAGCGAGACGGACCTCGAGCGAGCGACGGCGTCGACGTGTAACAGACGGGCGTGGCCGCTCTTAGGGAGACGCCACCATAGGCCGGTTTCACGGTAGACGCGCCGGAGCGAGTACTCTGGATCAGCGAGACACAAGTCACCTCGACCGAAGGGAAAGGCCGAGTTAGGGAGTCCGATGCCGGATTAGCGAACTACAGGTTAGCGAACCAAAGGAGGTAGCAGGGGACGAATCGAAGAGAGGAGTGGGCTACCTCTGGACTGAACGAGTAGGCTGGATGTGTGGGGTACGTGTGCATGGCGGGGGCTGGGGCTAGCGTGTGTGGAGCACCCCAGGTTCCTCCGGCCACGGAGCACGTGCCTTGCCATGGGTTGTAGGCTTGAACGCTGACCCATGGATCTGTTGCACAGAGGAAGCGGTGGAAAGCCAGCGGCGACTGGAACTATCAGCGTAGACTCCACACTATGGACATAAGGGCTATGGTGGCGCACCGAGGCGTTCAGGAATGTTAGCGAAGTCGGGTCTCTCGGGGGTAACGGATCTTGCCTCGGGAGTAACAAGCGGATGAGCGGAGTGGATGATGTAACGGTAACGGACTACTGGAACATTAGGAGGGAGTGGTAGAGCGTAGCGATGTGTTATTTCTTTTATTGTTCTTTATTTACGTCAGCCTGGGATTAGTGTCTTAGCGAGCGAAGACCTTGGGTCTTTCAGACAGTACCTGGAATCATTGGAGCCACGGAGGAGGGACCAGGGTACTGATTCGTACCGTGCTTTTTGGCAAGTAAGCGTAGACCTAGGAGCGAGTGTTGTAGGATGGTAGCGAGGATTGAAACCTGGAAAGGGGAAGCAACCCTTACTTGTTACAGAATGGGGGCCCAACGTAAAAGCGACAACCTAGAGTTGTGAGTGAGATTGACCACACGGGAATGTGTGTAGTACCATGTATTAGACATGAGACTCCATGTAGTTTAAAACATGAGGCCTCTCTTAGTGAGAGCTGAACTAGTTTATTGGAGAAGCTATGTATAAATAAACAATTTAAAATCGAAGTAAAAGGATGTACTTTGTTTAAAGTTGGACTTATTTAGTTGGAATGGATTTTTGGGTTCAACGGCATGAACAAATAACAAAACATGATATCACTTAGATGACTGCGTGGCCATAAGTGATGTGAAAATCGATTTCCGAATTTGGATTCGCGGATACATTCTGGAAACTCAGCGAATGACGAAGACGTTGACCTTGTCATCCTTGACAGAGGCCGAGAAAGCAGTAGCTTGTCCGAGGGATTGTGACAAACAAACCGGAGTCGTCGATGAGTCCCTCACACCGGAACAACAGGAGCTGTTGGGAACACTACAATACTTTCGTGGAACTCGGATTCAAGACGATTTGATCCTGTATCAAGTACAGAGTACAAGATATGGATTTCCTACTTCGCCAAGCGAGTTTCTACAGAATGCTTTAGCATTGTACTGTGAACTATCAACACCAGATTTGGCAACGTTGGACGATTTACCAGAACTTGTTGACATCTCTGATGATACATCAATGCCAGACCTAGTTTCGGATAATGAGGACGATTAAGAAGTCCAGAACCGTAATGACGAGTATACACGTGTTGTTTGACGTGAGATGTGAAGCTAATAAAAGAACACTGACATGTTTTTTGCAAACCAACCAATCACAATCAACCTAAAGGGCACGTTCTCAGAATCACGTTCCTGATTTAGAAACTTTAAAAGACTTTCTTTCTTTTTGTTCAGTGCAAAACAAAAAACACCCTAAAAACATGAGCCAAACGGAAGAAGAGCTTATTGATTACGACTTTGACGACATTGAGGACAGTAGTGATCTCAAAACCAATAGTTTGTATACTGTTGAGAAGGTACACGTTGAATAACTGTGATTAGAACTTGTTGAAACTCAAGGAAGCGCGTCCACTTTGGCATCTACGGCCGAGGACGAGATTGTGGATGAACTCTCTCCCTTGCCAAGTGCAACCATGGTAATTGACGTTGACCAAGACAACTCCTTGGAAACGGCTGTCAAGAAACTTCACATGGGAGAACCGTTGGCAACGACTCCCGAAACCTACTTGCGTGCCAAGCTTACCGCTGTCCAAAACAATTTGATTGCGGTTCAAGACCAAGCGATTGAGACTGCGACTGAGCTTGAAACTGTCAAGAAAGATCGCGATTTGATTATGGAGCAACTTGACAAGACGGTTACCAAGTACACAGCTGCCAAGAATAAGGTTGTTGAATTGGAACACCGTTGCAAGCATTTGACTGGTCGTCGCGACCATCACAAAAAGCAATGCGATACTTTTCAGTTGCGCTTGAAGGAAGCCGAGGCCAAACTAACCGTGACTACAGGGTCGACTCCTCCCGAAGGAGCCGATGCTATGGTAAACAACGAGGAACATGTTTTCAGACTTAAAGAACAAATCGATTCTCTCAATGAACAGCTGACTAACGCGTGGCGTAACGTCAATACTCTTCAAGAGGAATTGGATTATGCGAACCAAGCCAGTTGGATCCGTGCCCAAGGAAAGGATCAATCGGGAGCACCACCAACGGATAGGGATGAAAGTAAGTTGACTTTATTTTGGGTTGAGTTGTGGAGCGTTGTTGTAGGAATTTCCAGATTTTTATATCTGCGTACCCAAGTTTCGACTTGGAGGGGACTATATGATTATTCTAAGTCCTTCTTTCCTGTAGGAAAGACGTTCTTCTTGAAAAAGGCGAGAGAAGAAGAGCTCTCGAACCTTCAGAAAGTTGTGGCCGGAATTAATCTCCAATCGGGGATTACCGCATCTACGCCACTTACGAAAGACAATATCGGAATTGCGGCATTGACTGGAGCGCAGATCGGAGGTTATCTGGCCCAGCAAAAGGATTTCGGAAAAGCCAATCGAGCTCAAAAGAAAAATAACCGTAATAACCGTATGAGAGGTAATCGCTATGGACAGCGCGAATATGACGACCACAGAGGTGAGGTTGAAGGAAGAGGTGATCAAGGATTCATTCTCGAACAGGTGAATGGGATCCACGTCCCTCAAACCGCGGACGTCCAAATTACTCATCCTCTGGAGGAAGATATTCTCGCGAAAGGAACTAGCGAAGCCGATCCCACAAGTGTAACTGAATTTGTTACTTTCATTATTTCTGAAGTAATCCTTTATTCTTTGAAGTGTGTTGTTGAATCTACATCATTTAATGAGTTTAATCGAGTTTATTTGAATAATAATTGCTTGAAAATGACCCGAGATGAAGTTTTAAGAAGCGGTGGGAGGAGAGGTTGTATTTCAAAAAGATCCAAGAATCGGCTCCTCTTCAACTTGATAGTTGCTTCTATAATTAAACCGACGACCGGTATTTCGAGTATTGATGGCTGGTCCTCAACCTATCTTGTTCCCGTGAGTGTTATGATGTCCCTGTTATGGACACCCTTGATCGTTGGTGTCTTATGGATTTGGTTTAACAATACAACACCTAGAATCATGATTCAATTCAGTATTAACGGAGTATCTTACTCTTGGACTGAGACTTCGGGTACCCTCCGGATCCCAGATAACATTGAGGTTACCAGTGACGTAACCCTTCGCCAAATCTTCAAGGAAGTTAAAGAACACCTTGAAGCAAGGACTGGTACTCGAGTTAGAGCGTACAGCCATGATAACTATCGCAAACTGATGAATGAGTTGGGAAAAACATATCCCAATAATGCATTGACGCCGGTAGAAATTATCCCGGATGAACCTCAAGACCAGGAAGAGGAACCAGAACAAGAAGGTCCGAGAACTATGTTGGATGAGTTGGTTCATTCGAACAGAAAAGCTGAGGGTCATGCAAACTTGATTGCAAGACACAGTGAACGTCTAGCTACAGCGACGGAGTCAGTAAACCAAGAAGTTTCCGGAATTGGCTTACAAGTTAAGAGCCTCAATAATGCTGTTTCTGACATTGGTTCGAATACCATGACAGGTTTCACTGATTTTGCCGATAAACTGACGGGTGTATTGTATGGAAACAATAACTTCGATACAAGAGTCAGGTCCTTCCATAATGAACCTTTGAACAAGGATACTCGTGAAACATGGAAGAGAGCCGTCGACGCCTTGAAAGCTGATTATGTGGGTCAAGACAAGAGGTACAAGACCGATGATGAGTTCATCAAGAACTTTGTTCAAACGTTGCCCATGGACTCTACTGATAGCGATATCATGACGTTCAAGGCTTCTTTGCGTCGAGACCCTACGTTTAATAACTTTAATTGGGCATGGGAGACTTTGGTTACCTCGTCGATTGTCCAATTTAAAGCGGCTCAAGCCTTGATTAACGGGGAATGGAGTTCGAACAATGCGTTGAAGGAAAGCGAAATGCGTAAGAACGCGAATCACCTGTTGGGTGACAAAGCAGTTAGTGCACAAACGTTGAAAGATACATTCATTGCTAAAATTCCAGAATCGACGCAAGACGGTATAATTCAACGTCTACATGACCACGACTTTGTAGTGGCTGGTTCGAAAGTCAAGTACACTGATTCACGTGTAACTATGGACATGGTTGCTCAATTCTTGTACAAGAAAGGTTTTAACGGAGAAATACGTAACAAGAAGTCTAGTCGCGAAGATAGCAGACTTTCGTCTTTGGAAACCGCAGTACAACACGTGGCACTTCAACAAGCGCAGACGTCAGCTGATATTGGAAAGTTGACGCAGGTGCTCCTGGAAGAGCGTAAACGTGAACAGAGTCGTCACCGGAATGATCGTGAAAGAGATCGTGACCGTGCGCCGTCGGAAGGACGCCGCTATGGTCAAGGAATCGGACCTAATACGAACATGGAAAAGGTTTTACACACGGCTTTGATGCAGGTGAACCAGGAAACGAACCCTCAAAACTGGGACGAGAAGTTCGAATTGATTGCAAACACCTTCAATATGAGTACGGATCAACGTCAGAATTGGAGAGTCTCGAATCGCCCTATGCCACAGAAGTGTTTCACTTGTAAGGAGGAAGGCCATCGAGCCGCTGACTGTCCGTATGCTGACGTAGTGGAAAAAGCTATCCGTGCTGTAAAAGCTGAACGAGCCGGCGACAGATGTGAGTTAGAATCTGAGGAGATTGTGAATGAAATTAACATTCCGACAGAAACAACAAACAACAACGACAAACCTTTAAACTTAATTAATGATGTTTCTCAATTCGAAGTGCCTATTGAATTTACGTGTAATAATGATTCTGAACTTACTGTTGAAACCTCTAATAATGGAGAGTTAGCTTTTGAAATAAAATCTTAATTAGTAGTGATGTGAGAATGCATACTGGAAAATCGACTCAAGAAGGAACGGAGTCGAATGAAGAAAGAATGGAATTGGAAATACCGTCGAAGGAGTCGATTGACCCTCTTTCAAAGCATTCGACGCCCAGATTTCGCCGATTCATAGGTACGAATGGAATGCTGTACCTATAAGTGAGTTAGAATCCAAAGTTGGTACAAATCACCGAGAGGTTATACCCTCAAGGAATATCCTTAAAAACCCATCTTTCTGAATAAGAAAGGACGTGAGAAGAAGAATGAACTTGCACCTAAGGTAAAAACGTTCTGTAAAACTCGAAAGAACGTTGAGTTCGAAGAAAAACTCACCGCTGTCTTTGAAGATGGATCAATAGCTACGGCGAGAGTATCCGATGTCCCAGGAACCAATTACAAAGATATAAACGTGGAACTTGCGACCTATTCCATGTTGGATGGAGTTTTTCGAATCACGACTATAAGTCTGTTCGTGGAGATGATTCACTTTTCAGATGCACTTGTAGATACCGGAGCGAACCATAATTCGGCTTCTTTGGAATTTTACAAGTCATTTCGTGTACGGCCTCGACTATTCAAGTATGATTCGTTGAGAACAACGAAGGGGATAGCGGGATCAATGACCATGATAGGTTATTTTTACGCCGACGTTTGCATTGGCGAAAGAAACGGATACAAAAGACAAGTGAAGTTTTCGCTGGTTCCAGGATTGCCAAGACCAATAATACTGGGAACACCAGCCATTAAACTATTTGAAATGGACTTGTGCTTTTCAATCGATAGGCTATTCTATGGTCCCAGA
This sequence comes from Rhizoclosmatium globosum, assembly GCA_002104985.1. Classification (NCBI taxonomy): domain Eukaryota; kingdom Fungi; phylum Chytridiomycota; class Chytridiomycetes; order Chytridiales; family Chytriomycetaceae; genus Rhizoclosmatium; species Rhizoclosmatium globosum. Next base: position 33,344 of record MCGO01000264.1, read on the forward strand.
ATGAAAGCACGTTCGTTCTACACGAAAAATGGTGAACTAGTACACAATAAAGAACGATTGAGTGTACCATTAAAATATTATGAAGAGTATGTTCCAGAAGAGAAACCGACGATGGTTCTTAAAGAAAAATACTCCTGAAACCAATGGAAGGAAGAATAGTTTTAGTAGAGTTGGATAGAAAGCTACCCAACAACCAAGAAAATTGCTTACTTCAAGGTTTCCCAGATATGGCGAGCAGAGGAATTCTCGTAGCAAATACGATATATCGGGTTGAAGATGTCAACTCGAAAGCAGTTAAAATGCAACTGACTTATGTGGGATCGGAAGAATTAAAATTAGATGAAGGAATATGCTTAGCAACCGTCCAATGTGGGGACGTACCTGTATTAGATGTACCTAAAAGTATAGACGTGAACGATCAATCAATGATGATCGAAATGGCATTACAGGCGAAAATGCATAATCCAGAGAATAACATCGCGTTTCTTAGCTGTTTAATGGAGGACAAACCACCCGAAACGCCTTTAGAAGAAGAGGTTAGGGTCCAACCTATACTGGTTGACGAACTCGACTTTGTCGACCCACCGAATAAAGAGGATTCCGACGAAGACTCAGAGAAGGAGTCAGACGAGGCGACTACGAAACGGAAGGACGGATAGAACTTTACGTTTCATTAGATGAGGATTTCTTCGAGTCTGTGCTTGAACAGAACCTACCTCAGTGAACAAACTGTTTAAAGAAAAGGACTTCCTCGACCCGATCTTACAATCAGTAGGAAGGAAGAAACCCGTACTCATAAAGAGTTCAGAGCGGTGATGTTGCATATAGAGGACATCATCGATGAATTGTCAAAGAAGATTGACAAGAAATATGAATTAGAAGATGAAACTTCGCGTCGGAAGCGAAGAATACGTGAAAGACGCGCTGAATGGATAGATTCTATTCGCGATCCGAGATTTATTAAAGATTTAAAGACGCTCGACCCTTATACCTACACGAAGATAGTAGAATCGGAATTGGATCCTGACCCAATCATGAATTCAACACCAGGACATGATATTACAAAGAGGATAAAAGAGATTACATGCCTGAAGAGTATAAGTCGAACGAAGAAATCTTTAATAAGATTGACTTGAGTCATATGGACTCCGACTTTTATGGCCCAGACACAAAAGGAGGCTTCTGGACTTAATAGGAAAATATATTGATGTCTTTAAAAGTGATGTAGTGACAGGAACGAAAAGAGTTCCTGCACATAAATTGAGTTGAAACCAGGAGCTCGCATACCTCATTCACACCCATACCCGGAAGGGGCGGGTCGAACTCAGATATTGCGAGAACATATTGAGAAAATGTTGAAAGATGACGTAATTGAACCGTCAACGTCTCAATATGCCGCTCCAGTGGTTTTGGCGAAGAAAGCCGATGTAATTGGAGATTCTGTGCTGATTTTCGGAACTAATCAGATAACGATACCTGACAGATACCCTCTACCAAGAATAGACGAGACCTTTGACATGGTTTCGGGAAACATTATTTCTCATCAGTGGATTTGATGAGTGGATTCTGGGCAGATTCCTATGGACGAAGAGAGTAAAGAGAAGACTGCCTTTATCTCGTCACAGGACTTTACCATTTTAAGGTTCTTCCGTTCGGGCTTACAAACTCACCACCAACATTCCAACGAATGATGGACGCAGTGTTAGCTGGGTATAAATTGTTTTCGCGTTGGTATACGTGGATGATATTATATCTATTCGAAGACAGAGGAAGACACTTTGAACACCTTGGAAGGTTCTGGAGCGAATGTACTTGTATAATTTGAAAATAAAACCGTCGAAATGTGCACTCTTCCACCAGAGTTACCATTTTTGGGACATGTTATTTCGAAGGACGGTTTAAGGAGAGATCAGATAAGATTTCTAAATTGAGAAACTGGCCTGTACCAACGGGAATTAGACAATTGCAGTCTTTCTTAGGTTTTGGAAACTACTTCCGAAGATTCATTAAAGATTTCGCGTCTATTGCAGCGCCGTTGTACTCGCTCTTGAAAGGAGATAAATCGTGGGTTTGGACAGAAGCATGCGAAGCAGCGTTTAAGAATTATAGCAGCTTTGTGTGACGATAAAATATTATACTTACCGGGAGATACGAAGAATATATCATCGAATGTGATGCTTCTGGCACGGCTTTAGGCGGTGCACTCTACGCAAAGGACCGAAGGAACTCGAGCAGATAGAAAACCTGTTGCATTCATTTCGAGAACGCTGAACGAAGTGGAACAGAAGTACTCGAACACAGACCGAGAAGGTCTTGCGGTAGTATGGCTTGTGGCTGCTTCGATAAGTATATCTTCGATCGACCAGTTACTATCGAAACTGATCATTCAGCTCTTGTACAATTGGTGAAAAGCGGTGCTTTGACAGGAAGATTCGCGAGATGGGCTTACGCCCTTTCAGATTATGATTTGTCAATCATTCACGTACCAGGAAAAAACCAGGTTGTACCAGATACACTATCAAGAGTTGACTTCACAGGAGTGAAGCACGCGATTAAAAAAGAGGCTGATGGTCAAGAGACCGGGGATTCTGGAAGGGAGAACGAGAATACCCCTTTAAAAACTTTGTACCAAACATACATGTATAATAAATATGCTACGACTGACAAACAGAGAGAGTTCGCAAAGAGCGAACACCGTAGATTGTTCTTGGAAACATATACTTCGAATCAGGTTGCAGAAGCAGCTGAACCTGAGAGCACGAACGATCTTATGACCGACTTAGGAACGAGACTTATGAATAAGTCTAAAACAGATAAGCGCCTGAAAAGCTTGAGAGACGTGCAGAAAGTACCGAGACAGAAACCTGAGACAATGCCAATCTCGAAGAGTATAAAACGTTTCAACATGGAATATCAACGGATTGCGGAGTTTATTGAAGAAATACGACGAAGAACACGACCTTAAACTCTTACCTTTGACAGAAAGAGTCGAACATTTCTTAAATTCACAGAGATGTAGTATCGTTTGTCTACAGGAAACACGAATGGGTACGAATAATAAAAGTAAGAAGTTATTCGCTGCTTTAAAGGAGCTTCCGAACTGGAACTGTTCGTTGAATGATTCAGAAACAGGATACGCAGGAGTCGCAATCTTGTGGAGGAAGGAACTCTACGGAAAAGTAGAAGCCAAGACCATCGAAGGAATGGAGACATCTAAGGGCGGAGAGACACTTGTCTACGATGGAGATAAAGGACGAGTGTTAACCCTGATCCTTGGAGATGTAGCAATAGTAAATACTTATGTACCGAGTGGAATGAGACACTCAGAGCGCCAAGAGTATAAATTGAAGTTTTTAGACGACCTCAAGACACACTGTGACAACTTGAGAGAAGATCACCTTGTAATCTTGTTGGGAGACATGAATATTGCGCCGACAATGAATGATGTTTCGCCGATAGTATTAGAAGACAAATTGGTGAACCGATTCCCCTCAACTATTAGTAAGGAAGAACAGGAATGGTTCAAGAGAATGACTGAGAACTATCATGATGGTTTTCGAGTGAAACATCCTGATGACTTGGGAGCGACTTGGCTGTTGAAGGCTAAGAATAAGACGGAATATCCCTTTTGGAGAATCGACCATGTGTTAATAGATAAGCGAATCGAAGAGGAAGGATTCGACGTTCGAATCGATGCAGACATGAGTGGAGTGACCACTTGAGAGTCGAATTACACACGAGTTTGAAGGGATTCCCTAAAATAGGAGAAGAAATGTTAGTAGACACCACAGAGTGGCTGAATGGAAAGACAACGTCGGACTTTCAACATTTGCGATGGAATCAAAAACTCTGTGAGGAAGAATTGGAGATTAATTTAGGAGTTATGTCCTTCACTCAAGGAGAATCCTTGAAAACATGGCGTGAGAAGCAGTTGGAGGATCCTTATTTAGGACCCATTATTCGCTTCAAAGAGAAGTTCGAAATACCCGACGACTTGGATGCTGAAACTATGGCTACAAGATCAAGCGAATGGTTTTGGACTTGAATGGCTTACTGTTCTTTGTTTCGGACTTAAAACAAATGTGGTTAGGAGGGCATCAGGAAGAATAGCTTATGCGTACCTGACTCTTTGAAGAGAACAATTCTTGAGAGCACCACGACGATATCTACGCAGGGCATTTCGGCCATGCGAAGGTGTTACCCGTGTTGTTGGATAGATTCTGGTGGCCAGATATTGTTAAAGATCGAGGAACCACGTGGAATCGTGTGAAACCTGTAATAAATCTAAGGACTTTCATACGAAAACTGGTTACTTACATCCAATACCTTTGGGAGAGTTGCAATGGAGCGAACGTTCCTAGATTTTATGGATACGGAAAAGAGAACCCTAATGGAAACCGTTATATAATGGTGTGGGTAGATAGCTTTACGAAGTGGGCTGAAGCCATCCCTATTCCTGACTTGACAGGGGAAACTGTTTGTAAAGCATTAGTGACTCAGATATTCTGTAGGTACGGAATACCTGTCCTTACACACTGATGGAGGAGCCGCTTGATAGTACATTGGTGCATCAACTGAGCCGATGGTTGGGATTCGAAAAGACCTTTACCGCGCCTTATTGGCCGAGAGCAAATGACCTGCCGAAAGGATGATCAAAACTCTATCACAGGAGATAAGAGCGTATATTGATAAATTTAAGTTTAACGATTGGGAAGAGATACTCCCTTTGTAATGTTGCGTATAGAACGCACCCACATGGAACCACTAACGAGACACCCTACTTTGCATGGCATGGTAGAGACGCGAGACTACCTACGATATGTTCGTTGGAATTAGTCCCAGGGACGTTAACCCTGATGACGCGGTTTACGAAGAAGAAGCTGCGGCTGTCGAAAGGATTGAAGCTGAAACGAACACATATCGAGGGAAACGCGGAAAGCAATAGAAACGGGAAGGGCTTCCTAGGATTTCTGTTGCCAGTTTGTAGTGTGAGCAGTTTAAGATAAGTGTTGCAAACACTGTACGGATACACCAAAGACGATCAACCTTGTGGATGATGCTAAGAGACATCCTCGAAAGACACGACTTGGATGTTTGTGTTTAGTGTACGATCCTAAAATGAAGTCAAAAGTTAGTCCTTTCCCAAATTGTATTTATTTGAGAGATGGATCGAGAGCTGACTTACGGGACGCGGGTATCGTTTGAGCCCGGGGAAGGAGAACGGTTTTGACGAAAGAATGGGTAAGGTACCTGTTTTCGACTTGTGGCCGTGTATAGCCGAACGAATAGTTTGGAGATTGGACCTTCGCCTGAAGATCTTGAGTATAACGATGGCAGACCGGTTGTAACCTTAGGACGCGAACAAGGTGTCGGAGTCGTGAAGTGCACTTATCGTTCGTACGAGAAAGAGGAATACTTAGACAAAACTGTTAGTCTTGTTGATCCTCGAAGAGAGATTTACATTTATTTGTGCGAACCTTTGGGACAAGGCAGGAAAATTTGGATAATAAACCCACCAGAAATAGTGGGAGTAAAGTCGACCGAGACCTTCGTATTCGAAGAGAGCCGAGGGAATATCTTTGAAGTTTTTGTCGATGAAGAAGCTGACGAGGAAGTGAGTTAGAAGAGGCAGTTGATCGACCCGTAGTCGATACTAGAAAACTCAAGGATGAGGAGCGGCGTAAACTGTTTATGAAGTACATCCTTAAAGGACTTCACGCAGCTCAAGCGTTATAAAAGAAAAGGTGGCCAAGGCAAAAGAGGCCCTTAGGGAAAAATCGTTAGAAAACGACCGCGCACCTCATACCTTTGAGATCGGCGACAGAGCTTGGTTAGCGGTACCTCTTGAAAGTGAGATGCAGAGATTGAAAGCTCCAAAGAAATTTATCTTTAGATGGTTGGACCTGTAAGAATCATGGATCAGTCTAAAGGTGATTCAGGAACTTTATTTAGAGTGGTGGAAACTTTTCCGGGGGGAGAAGTTGTTCAACGTGAAGCACATGTGAGTAGGTTAAGACCCTATGTTCATAGGAGACCAATAGAGTCAGCTGAAAGGGCAGTGCGACAAGTGTCAAAAGAAGAGGAGTTAAAAGCTGAAATAGCTGCGTGGAAGAAACAAGGGCGTATCCTAACGAGGAGACCTTTGTACTCTCACGAACCATTGTTTGCGACTCACCCTTCTTTGAGAAGAAAGATGGAAGAGTATGACCATACCGAGGACACAGATCCTTTACATAAAATTTGGCCATTACTCATGTGGGACGAGAAGGAACAGGATTCTTTTATGTGGTAAAGTGAAAGGTGTAAGAGAATTACAAATGCATACCGACGATACACTACCGGAGGAAACATTAAAGATTTTCTGGGGTTACCAGAAACAGATAAAAAGTAGGGCTTACACGGTGTATCGGAAATGGATTGATGATCGGTATAAAGGAGTGGATGACTTACCCAGAGACATTGTACCTGACGATGAGTTTCTGTTGGACCTGTGACTGTTGGCACTTATATAACTAAAGCTGCAGCAGAGCTTAAGAGAACAGAGAAAAGGCGGAAACAAGTGGAAGGACAAGGGGAGGTCAGAATCAAAGGCCTCGGAGAAGTAGTAGGTTAGGAGGTGAACAAACACAAGAGAGGAATGAGGTTTTTGATTGAGAATAGGGAGTTGTGACTTTTGGGCTAGATAGTTTTCTTCAAGGTGGAGTTTTATACCCAGTTCAAGAAGTCAGGAAAAGTTGGAACCAGTTGTGTATCCAAGGGGCGGATACATAGTTAAAAAAGAGGCTACTGTAACGTGTGCAGGCGACGTTCTGGGGTTTGGTTCGGACTTGGACTCGACACGTTTTCTTTATATTTTTGGAATTTTAGTTTGGGGACTTTAGATTAGAACAGTGTCTATTATTGGAATAAAAAGTTGTTGCGAATTGAAAGGCGAGCGAGTCGATCAAGGTCGCCCAGAGCGAGACGGACCTCGAGCGAGCGACGGCGTCGACGTGTAACAGACGGGCGTGGCCGCTCTTAGGGAGACGCCACCATAGGCCGGTTTCACGGTAGACGCGCCGGAGCGAGTACTCTGGATCAGCGAGACACAAGTCACCTCGACCGAAGGGAAAGGCCGAGTTAGGGTCCGATGCCGGATTAGCGAACTACAGGTTAGCGAACCAAAGGAGGTAGCAGGGACGAATCGAAGAGAGGAGTGGGCTACCTCTGGACTGAACGAGTAGGCTGGATGTGTGGGGTACGTGTGCATGGCGGGGGCTGGGCTAGCGTGTGTGGAGCACCCCAGGTTCCTCCGGCCACGGAGCACGTGCCTTGCCATGGGTTGTAGGCTTGAACGCTGACCCATGGATCTGTTGCACAGAGGAAGCGGTGGAAAGCCAGCGGCGACTGGAACTATCAGCGTAGACTCCACACTATGGACATAAGGGCTATGGTGGCGCACCGAGGCGTTCAGGAATGTTAGCGAAGTCGGGTCTCTCGGGGGTAACGGATCTTGCCTCGGAGTAACAAGCGGATGAGCGGAGTGGATGATGTAACGGTAACGGACTACTGGAACATTAGGAGGGAGTGGTAGAGCGTAGCGATGTGTTATTTCTTTTATTGTTCTTTATTTACGTCAGCCTGGGATTAGTGTCTTAGCGAGCGAAGACCTTGGGTCTTTCAGACAGTACCTGGAATCATTGGAGCCACGGAGGAGGGACCAGGTACTGATTCGTACCGTGCTTTTTGGCAAGTAAGCGTAGACCTAGGAGCGAGTGTGTAGGATGGTAGCGAGGATTGAAACCTGGAAAGGGGAAGCAACCCTTACTTGTTACAAACTAAATATACACTCCGGTATTTCTTTTGCGAAAATGCCCTCAACTGCTGTGCTCTTCTCTCATCCCTCCAAGCTAGAAACAGCGAACTGGAGCTTCTACTTGCTAATGCTCTAGCTGATATCAACACGCTGCGAAAATTGCTTCATGCAACTCCAATCACAAAGACGCAGGATGCTGTGCTTCCCACTCCTACTACGGCCCCATTAAGACAATCTTATGGTCGAAAACTTAATTTGGCATCGGGTGTTTCTCTGGAATCTCTGCCTGAAGTTATCCTTGATCGCATAGTATCCTTTGTGGATCCGGACTCTATCTTCCGTCTTTGTCATGCTGTTCCATACTACAAATACATTTCAAAAGCATGTATGACATTGCATCGGAAGATGCCTTGGAGATGAATTCACTTTGGCCGACGTTCGAGTTTCCAATGAATTTGAGATCGTTCCGGAAGAATCCACTGCATTTTTTCAATTATACTCGAATATTGAAGAGACATGGTCTTTCGATATCCCTTGGTGTGCAAGATTTGGAATATTTGAATGAAGTTGGCCCATACCTGACGCCTACAGTTTCAGTGTCCTGCTATACGAAAAGCCTTTTACATGTTTTCACGCTTTTGAAAAGTTCTGGTGTGAAGTGTGTGGATTTTTTGCACTTAATGGGTGCCCCAAGAGATGCAACAACCACAGACTGGGGAATTCTGACAAAGCTCCAAATTAATGTAATAGATTTTGAAATGGGTGATTCTGCGCTCTTTATGAGTGGGTTAAAAAACATTTTTGGACTGAATGCTCTACATATTGACCGTGCAAGTGGCACTGATTTTGAGACACTCTTTGACTGCTCATCATTGAGGTCGATTCAATTCAACCACCTATCTTTGGAAAGTTTGCCCAGTATCATGCAGGGAATTAAAAAATCTATCACACTGGAGTGGGTTGAGTTTATTGGCAACAATATACCCACAAGGAATGCTATGCGTGAAGGCATCATTAGAAGCAATTGCGGTTGGGAATTATTGACATGTCTGAATGATCTAAACAAACCAAATGGGTGGGCTTTGAAGCGGAAAGTTTGCTCAAATGAATAAATGGGAAAGAACAGGGTTGAAGAAACTGTGGATTTATTACTCAAGGAAGGGAATAAAGAAGAAACACGTTTGAGAAAATAGAAAATCAGTAATGGATATCTATGACTTAACAGCAGGCTTTGATGATTTCTATTGCACAGTCGTTAATATACACAATTTGAATGAGCAACTTACGCTCTCAGCATCCGCAGCAACGCCACTACCACCGCTACTAGTTCTATCAGTAGCCGCTTTTTCGCCTGCCCACCACTACTCTCTAACACGTAATTAGCGCCACTCTGGTTCGACTGATTTCTCGACCGAGCATCACTCGACAACGACCCTCGCTCCGAATGACTCGGCTCAACGTCTTCAGAATACGAGCTCGATCGATCAATCCCGTCTTCTCCAACAGGAGAAGGGCTTGGGGAACGGGAAGTCACGCTGTTCCCGCCGCTGCCGCCGTTGTCGAGGAACGACATTGCAGGGTTGATGTGGCAGTGGTGGAGATTGTTGGAGGTGCGTTCTGGGCGGCGAGTTTTTGTTTGCGGACTGTTTCTGGGGATGCTGGTTCGTTTCGGAGGATGAATTCTACTTCACTGGTTCGCCGTCTTTTGTGGCGAGGATGTCGCGGATTTTCTCGTCTGGCGATCTGCGTGTTTCTTGGTCTGCGTTGAATGGTGTGTTGGATTAGGGTTGAAGAGATTTGTTGGAATAGAATTCGTTTACCTTCAGACTTCAGCTTGGTGGATAGGTAATACTTGAGGTTCACGTCGCTGCCAACCTTAAACTTTTCCTTCACAATCTCCGTGACTTCCTCCAACCCAGCATTCAACTTAACACCAATTGTCTTGTACGTCCTCGCCTTCCCAGTCTTATCCAATGGATCCAACTGAAACACGCGAATCAAGTGAAAATCTTTCTCGAAAATGTTCATACGCTTGTTGATGATCACCTTGATGATGTTATCGTCGTTCATCATCAAGGATGTCTTTGCCTTTCCCTCAATTTTGTTGAAGTTGGCAACTCCGGGGAGGTTCTTGTTTTTGAGGGCTTCCAAGGCGTTGAAGACGATTGCGGAGGGTTCGAGGGGCTTTTCACCAGAGTCCATGAAGAGAACGGAGAGGAAGTAGGTTGATGCGTCGGCGTTGTCGACGCGGAATCGCTTAAGGGCTACTTCAAGGAGTTGGGTTGTCGTCATATCCGGAAGGAGGGCGACCGGCTTTATATGTTGCTTTCAAATCAACGTTTCCGGTGTATATTCTCAGGACGTTGATGGATTGTTTCTTGAAGTTTATGTTTAGTTTGCGAGAGGTTTATCCGGAATTAGACTTACCGGAGCTTCTGATTTACTAGCTGCGGGTGCAGTTTTCGCGTCTGGGGAGGTTGGAGAGGTTGGGATTTAGCAGCCGCAGGAGCATTATTGAAAAGTTTCTAGAGTGTCAGCTGATCCATGATTCCACCAAAAAACCATCACAATTATAACTACCTTGAATAAACCACCACCCAAAGAAACACTTGGGTTCCGCTTCTTTTCATCTCCTTGTTCCCACTAGCTTGAGGAACCCCCGCAGCACCTCCAGCAGCAACACCTCCACCCGCCTTCACCCCGGCATCACCTTGTGAAGCCGCAGCCGCAGCTCCAGCCCCTGCACTCACACCCCACCACCACACCACCACCAGCAGGAACATCCTCACCCCCATCCTCCTCCTCTCATCATCATAATCAATATCATCATAATTCTCAAACACAATCGCAGAATCCGCAAACACAAGGCGCGGTTTCGTAGGATCCACGGTGCCGGGGTTCCGCCTGGTCGACTGCGTTTGCAAGGTCTTGCACGTTTTTGAACTTGTTGAGACGCGCAAGGCGTTCAGAGGGGGTTTCGATGTTTTCGGCGGGGATGTAGCCGATCTTGTTTTTATTGGGGTGAGTGGAAGGATTAGATTGGAAGGGGTGGGGAGTGCTTTTTTACTTCTCGGTTTTGACACATTTGACAAGCCACCAGTATAGTTTGTGTCGTCGAGGAGTTTTAGGGAGTCGCCTTTTAGGACACAGACTTGGCCTTCGACGTTTGCGACAAAGGTGTGGAGGGCGTAGACTAGGGAGGGTCGATTGCGTCTGTGGGGTCTTCCATTCTTTACTTTCTGAAGGTCAAGGTATTCAGGGGGGAGTTTTGTTTGTTTCTGGTACGGACGTGGTTTTAGTGATTGGTATTTGAGTGGTTATGTAGTTGTTGGAGATTTCCATCCTGTCAAAACGCGTTGCATATCTATATCGGGTCTACTTACAGATTATGAGGCGCAATTTGATTCGTCAACTACCAGGAACGGAGTATGGAGTTTGAACCGAGCGAAACGCGAAAGCTGATTGTCCTTTTCTGGTTCAAAGAAAAATTGAAAGACTCACTCTGAACGTCCCCACTTCGCCTTCCAATAGTTACTAATCAGTGAAGTTCCCTGCGCGTGAAATCAAAAAATCGGACAGGAGTAGAATGTGAGATGTCATCTTGTTTGCCCATCACAAAATCCTCATAACTACATATAGAAACTAATAAAATGCCTTTCATTTCATTTTGTACCGATTATCAATTTAAATACACTGCTTCAACTCCTCCTCCTCACACAACGAACCTCTTCAACACTCGACACATCACACAACCAAAACAAGCATTCTTAAACCCACCCACCAAACTCGCCAACTGCAGCTTCTCACTACACCCAACACTCAAGTTATACTCCACCTCCGCCAGCTTCACCAACAACTTTACACGCACATGCGGCGGCAGTTCCATACCCTGAAGCACGCATGTAATCAAGACATATCTGAGAGCGCGAGACCTTTTTCTTGTTCAAAGATTGATGTCTATGAGAAAGGTGGGTGGTGAGAAAATAATGAGACAGAGAGGAAGGGAAGGTACGAAACTGGAATGCGCAACGTCAAACGACTCTCCAAACAACCAATCCGCCATCTTGACGATATCCCCAGAACAGGTGCCTACACACGTGTATATCGAGACTTCATCCGCGACAGGTACGCTGCGTGAACAGCTTGTAAAATGTTGAGCATGCGTCCATATCGCCTTTCGACAGTTTGAGGAGCGCGGATCGGCCTGTCTCTGTGATGTTGATGGACTCGGCGGCGACAACGTGGTCTAGGCGGGTGCGGATGAAGGATTCGGGGATGGAGCGAAACGGAAGCGCGTGCATCTGATTGGAGGGCGGGATGATTTTTGGAGACGTAGTTGCAGATATGCAGGAAGCGGACGTTTTGGGTGTATTTTTCGACGACTGTTATTTTTTAAGGGGTGGGAGGGTAGTTATTTGGAGAGGAGAGAGTGGAGGGAAGGGGACGTACTTCGTCGAAGCGCGTTTTGGGCGACTTGGGTCATGGCGTCACATTCGTCAAGGATGATAAGTTTGAAACCAGAGCTGAATTGATTTGTTAGTGTGGGAATTGGATTGAATCTCTTCGGTTTTCGGTGATATGTCGCCTTCAACCTGAACCTCTCCTGAATAACCACGTCCACTCTT
>MCGO01000265.1:0-45748 GCA_002104985.1 Rhizoclosmatium globosum
CTCTTATTGACTCATAGCCAAATCTCATTATATCCCAATATCAGGATGGGTGCACAACCTTCGTGTTCAAGGAAAGGATATGATGTTCTTGGTATTGAGAGACGGAACTGGTCACTTGCAATGTCTCTTGAAGGGTCGTGTGGTAAGTGGGCAAACCATCTAGTTCTGTCTGTTTTAACTCGCTGTTTCACAGTGCCACACTTACGATGCCTTGACTCTTACTCGCGAGTCCACTGTCAAGGTTTACGGTATGCTCAACGAAGTTCCAGAGGGAAAGAAGGCTCCAGGAGGCCATGAGCTTGTTGTTGATTACTGGGAGTTGATTGGACGCGCTCCATCTGGAGAGGAGAACTACGAAAACCAATTCAACGAGGTTAGAGAATTACCATGAAGCCTGTAAGGAGTGTGGAGTGACTCATTGACTCATTCGACGGAATATTTAGGAATCTAACCCAGAAGTCTTGTATAACCTCCGTCACCTCGTGATTCGTGGAGACAGAGCCTCTTCTATCCTCAAGATGCGTTCCATCATCATCAAGGCTTTCCGTTCCCACTTTGAGTCAAAGCAGGTTACCGAAATCACCACCATTGATGGTGCAAACCCAAGTTGAGGGAGGAGCTACTCTCTTTGGATTCAAGTACTATGGTGAAGAGGCTTACTTGACTCAGTCTTCTCAGTTGTACTTGGAAACCACTCTCCCAAGTGTCGGTGACTCTTTCTGTATTGCCGAAAGTTTCCGTGCCGAGAACTCCCACACTAGACGTCACTTGTCTCAGTTCTCACACTGTGAAGCCGAATATGCTTTCATTGAGTTTGACGATCTGTTGCAGAACATTGAAGACATGGTAGCTACTGTTTCTCTCTCTCAATTTCAACATAACAGAATTATTAACCAAATTTATCAATAATTTAGATCTGCGGCGTCGTCGAAGCCGTCATGAACGACCCAATCGGCTCCCAACTCCTCAAAGAACTCAACCCAGACTTCAAGCCGCCCTCCCGCCCTTCAAGCGTATGCCCTACACAGAAGCAATCGCCTGGCTCAACGAGCGCAACATCATCAACGAAAAGACTGGCCAACCCTTCGCCTTCGGTGAAGATTCCCGAGTCCCCAGAACGCCGCATGACAGACACAATCAACGAGCCAATCTTCTTGTGCAAATTCCCAGTTGAAATTAAGAGTTTCTACATGAAGCGATGTGCTGATGACCGAAGATTAACTGAGAGTGTTGATGTGTTGATGCCAGGAGTTGGAGAGATTGTTGGTGGAAGTATGCGTATCAGTGATTACCAAGTTGATGGATGCCTACAAGAGAGAGGGTATTGATGCTGCTCCTTACTACTGGTGAGTCGTGTTTGATTTTCTTAACCTATAGTTGCTCATTAATTTTGTGCTTGTAGGTTCACTGACCAGCGCAAGTACGGAACTTGCGAACACGGAGGTTTCGGTTTGGGTATTGAGCGTTTCGTTGCTTGGTTGCTCAACTGTTACACTGTGAGAGAGACTTGTTGGTACCCACGTTTCCCAGGAAGATGCCAGCCATAAATGAGTGTGTATGTGTATGGTTTAAATGATGAATCATTTGTGTTGGGATAGTTGTACTTTTGTTTTATTGTGTGATAATCGAATGGAAACGGTCAACAAACTCATCATTTATATCTGCGAAGTCGAAGGAACTGAGAAGACACCGTTCAAAACTACCCTTCGTGTCATCCAACGGTTCGCATTCTGGTCCGCAAGGATCTCGCTGAGGGATTCAAAGAAATCAGTACGTATGGGAAAGCGAAATAGGCAGATAAATATGCTGTTAGAAACATTTGGCGTACTTGAACAACCCAATTATTGCGGGAAAGTGAGTTGTTATCAATGGTACAACCCATTCTGTGTTCAACTGAACCTTAATTATATGTCTTCTTCAGGCTGGTTGACAAACTTCGCGTTTTAGGAAAGCATTTGATGTTTCTGATATTGAGAGACGGCACTGGTCACTTACAATGCCTCTTAAAGGGTCAAGTGGTATGGATTTGAGCCCTTTCCAATTTCAACGACCAACCTCGTGGTAGTGTCGCACTTATGATGCATTGAATCTAACTTTAGAGTCATCCGTCAAATTTTATGGAAAGTTAATTACATAAAATGTCAAAGGAGGACAATTCAGGAGCATCAAAGACTGGGAGATAATAGGCCTCACCGTTTCCGATGGCATAGACGGGTACGACAAATGCGTGACTCCAGGGCCGTCTTGTTCACGTCTTGCAACGAATGGAACAACTTCATCTTTGTGGTGGTCATTTAAGTTGTTATACAAACCACAATGTGACTGGAGACATACGAGTTGGAATAAATGCAAAATGTTCGCCAAGAGATGATGTTGCGGGTCCTTATTGGATTCACTGAAGTGTTTGGATGTTGGGATTGATGGAAATTGGGGTTTGTCGTTCCACGAAACAGACCAAGTACAACACCGAAACAGCTGAAAATGGAAGCATTATGCGTACTACCACCATCTTGTTCTTTTCCAGAGATTAGCCTGACAAAGCAGGAGTTGAAAATAATTTACAGAAGTAGCCATACATTGAGCCAAATTAAGAAAAAGCATGATCCACAACCTAAAATAGAAAGCGTGTAAGATGTAACACTCTTTACAACCTTCAACGAAAAGTTCCACAGGTTATAAATGGGTTGTCTGAAGATTGACTTGTGACACACCACCACAACAACCAACATCCCTCATATCCTCCCCTACATCACACAAAAGCACCCAAGGTGGGGATCGAACCCACGACCACCTGCTTAGAAGGCAGATGCGCTGCCGCTGCGCTACCCGGGCGTGTTTACTTTAAGTGTTTACAACATTATGTACACAATTTGAAGAAACAACACCCCATAGCAATTCCAAGTACGTCAATATTATTGAATTACTTAATTAACAGAGTTAGTACGCTTGTATATGTTAGGGAGGGACGTTGCGCGTTAACATGTTTTTCTTACAACAATACCACCAAATATTTTGCCCACTTGATCGGCTTTACAGGCGGTCTTACAGTCAGATCATACAAGTATACTTCAAATAATATCATTTTAATGTCGGGTGTGCGTGCCTCGACTTACCTTTCAGTTAAATTAGTGTGTTACTCTGATTAAGAGGTAGTACACGATCGGTTAGGAATTTAAACAAAACTCATGTGAAAAGCGTATCATAACGTATTGCAGTAACGTTTTTTGTGGTTGGATAAGAATGTTGCGATTTATTTGGTTTATTGCAGTGGTTTCACAATGTTTGTTTCCTGGCTAGGATTCTCAGACTGCCTCAGTTTTCATTCCTATCACCGTTGAGGAAATGGTACGTCTATTGAAAAGTTGTTCAACACAATCTCGAATTTGGCGATGACATCCTTGATTGGCATAAATGCCAGTTGATAAATTCAATCAACTAACCAGTCTTTTCGTGCAATTTCCCTGTGGTCAACGTGAAACGATGCTCGAATGCCCACGCATTAACTGAGAGCGTTTAACTTTTGCTGCCGATAGTTGGTGAGGTTGTTAGTGTAGGAATGCGAATCAGTGACTACCAGGAATTGATGGACGCGTACAAGACAGAAGGCATAGATTCTAATTATTGTTAGTATTATTATATGCGAAATTTTTCCCGATTGAAACTCTGTTGATGTGCCTTTAGAGTCACTGACCAACGGAAATTTGGAATATGTGAACACGGTGGTTTCGGTCTGGGCATGGAGCGTATAACATGGTTGTTAAGCTGCCGCGGCGTCACTGAGGCCTGTTGTTACCCACTTTTGCGGCTCGATTGTTGGGGAAGTTGAGTTTGAGTACAAATCTTTAATGAAATGAAAAATACGCTTAAAATAACCCGGACGACGAGTCATGATTCCAGTCACACCATTTTACAAGGAGCACTTGCTCGCTTCTTTCGTGTAACTAATGCCAATTTCGCACAATAGTTGAAAATGTCTGCGACCCCCTCCCCTGTTTTTGCCGAACACTCAAAGTACTTTTTTGCCCCAATTTCCGTTGCTTTTTTCGCGCCCTTAGAATGTGAAATCAGTCAAATAGTATTCTTGAAACTGTTCTAACCTCTTCATAACTGATTGGTTCCGTGCATAGTTTTTTCATAGCTTCTATAGTCTCAGGATCATTCCGCAGATCTTTTTTGAGTCCAACCAGTACTTTTGGGACATCGGGCAGGAAATGATTCATCTCAGGCTTCCACTATATTCCAGAATTAATGGACACGATAACATGGCTTTCATTGTATTCGCATACCTTGTCCGCTAGAGACCAAAAGCTTTCGCGATTATTTACAGCATAAGAAATGATGATAACGTCGCTGGATGGATAACTCAAAGGCCTCAATCTGTCATAGTCTTCTTGTCCTGCTGTATCCCACAGTGACAGATCAATTAGTTTTCCATTTACTGAGATGCTGGTGATAAAGTTTTCAAAGATGGTAGGGTGGTAAGACTGGTGTAGAAAGCCAGGTCAGTTCCGGACATGTCAAATCGCGTGTCCTTACAGTAGGAAAAGCAAGGCCAGCCTGGACCATCAGAAGGGCCGTCTTTCCGCAGTATCCGTCGCCGACAATGACGAGCTTCTTTCTGATTCGCGGCGACGGTTCCTTGTCGACAGTGTTTCCTCGGTGGAGCATCTTGCACTAGGGAATCGCATGTTTAGCGACCCGGACTCTGTTTGTTGAAGGAGCCCGGACAACTCACAATGGGTGGTTTTGGTTTGTGGCGGGTGGCTGCGAAGTTCGAACGAGGCTGTTTGGTTTGTTTTTCTGAGGACGAGTGGACAATTTCATTCCAAACGAACGTGAGCGAGGCCATGAATGTGAAGACTCTCTCTACGCGTATTATCGCCTATCTAACACCCTTCCTTCGCTCTTAATAGAAAATATTCACTCTCTCGTCGGCTCTTCATGGGTATTCAAACCCTCCAACTTCAACCCAACTTCAATTCCAAGTTCACTTCAAATGGCAGAAGTCGCTTTGTAACATTCTCGCGACTACAGGGTATAGTTTTGATTGAAAATGCCGGAATTATATTGATCTCAACGCCAATCAGAGTGAATAATGTGTTGAATCTCATTGATCGTCATGGACACCGTATTGATAATATTGGACTTCCTGGGTCAGCGGCTTCAGATTTATAACGAGCTGTTTATTTAATAACTGTTTAGTCCTTGTATTTCTCTTGCCTGGAGTTTTGATGGAGAATGGGTCGTGGCAGTCGTCGACAATTCTCCAATGTTGTATGTGTGGGACGCCAATATTAGAAAAGCTCTGGCCCCGATCGATACAAATATGAAAGGTCTCTCACTTCAAGCATGGAACCAGACTTCTGACGTTGTACGTTTGTTGCCTGCATCTTCAATTTGTTCTAATTGGTTGTATCCGACCCAAACTAGCTTGCCGTCGCTTCGACCAAAGGAAACTTATTATTACTCAACAGAAAAACATCTAAAAAGATTCCTGTCTTGGGAAAACATTCGAAAGCTATCGTAGGTCTCATTTGGAATAAGGATGACGTACTGGCGTGCGCAAGTTTGGATGGGACGGTATGACCAAGAAAACTCATTAATCAATCGATTTATTAGTATTATTAGTTTACTCTCTCCAATATTGATGGAGACACAATATTTCAAATGGGATTGAAGGGAGAGCCATCCAAATTACAAGTAAGAGAGAATTAAGAGTTTTCATTAATGCATAATCTGAACAAATTATGCTTAGTGGTCTACGATGCGTAGTCCAACCGCTGATTCACCGCCATGTCCTGTTCTCTCAATAGTGCTGTCCAATAAGACCATTTTCTTTCACTCCATGGCAAACCCAGATGCACCCATAGAGCTGGCTTTTCAGTCAAAATACGGAAGCATTGTCACTTACGAGTGGTTTGGTGAAGGATTTCTGATGATTGGATTTTCAAGTGGATATTTCATTGTAGTATCAACAAGTTAAGTCGTATTCAAACACAAAAATCTTTACGTTGACATCCTTTCAGATATGAACGAAATTGGTCAAGAAGTTTTCCAATCTCACAACTTCAAAGATTGCCTGAACGACGTCCGAATTTCGCCAGCACTTGAAAAAGCAGCGACTGCCGGAGATGGGTGCATCAAAGTTCACGAACTTGGAGACTTGAAAGACGTTTACGCGATTCTTACGCTGGAAGAAGACAGAGGAGGACTTCTCGGGATGGAATGGACTGACGACGGAGGATTTTTGTCCGTTGGAACAAAAAACGGAAACGTATACACATTCTTGTCGAAACTTCCTGTTATTGGTGCTAGCGCTGGAACTGTCATTGTAAAGCGAGTTGGAAATCCTCTACCAATACTGAACGAAAAATAGGCCTACGTTACTGCTTTGAGAGAGATTACTATAGTTGATCAGAACAAGACAGGATTCACTGGAATGACTTTCATGTACAAAAAGGAAATCGAATTCGAGCCTTCAATTGTTGCCATTGGACCGACTTACTTTGCTGCTGGAATGAACAGCCGTATGAACTTTTATAGAGGCGGATGGCCTAAGCCGGTTATGAAGTGGAATGCACCAAAACCAAAGTTGAGCTTGAAACCTGGTGAAAACGTCTTTCAAAAAGTAGTCAATCTTCCACTCAAAAATTAAATTTTGAAACTAAAAACTCAATAGGATTACCTCGGAACTGTCAAACTTGCTTCTCTTAACACTAGTATGGCGGCTGTTTTGCTGGTTGACGGCCGACTCCAAGTTCATTCCATTGATGAAAGAGGTAATTTTGAATTGCTTGTTGCGATTCTAATTTTGATACCAATAATGTAGCCATCGTACTTCCTCCTTCGTTCAACAAGATTTTCCCTCTCCCTGATACGGAATCACAGGACCTGGTTATCACTGCCGTATCTCTGACGAATGATCTTCTGATTTATGGTACTGCAAGTGGCCATATCCACCACTTTTCATTGGAAGATTGGGCACTCGTGAGTGAAGTGAAGCATCAGGCAAGTTTCAAATCGAAGTTTTAATCGTCTGATCAATTTATTTTCAGACATCAATTCAGGAAATTTGCCCGCAACCAAAGAGAGCAAGGTTTATATTTAGAGATGAGAATGGTGAAGCCTATTTGTGTGATCCAGTCGCTGACGTCCTATTTTCAATTCCAAATATTTCAAGTATGTCCAAACTTTCTCACATATATTTCGCTTATACTTATTCAAACCCAGCCAAAACTGTGGGATTTATCTGGGAGACATCTACATCGAGCGAACGCAGCATTTTCGTGTCTTGGGACGACATGTTCATCACTACTCATGCATATATTCCCTATTCGATTAAAGAGCAACAATGCCTCGCTTTAGGCACGACGAAGCTATCGCATGGCTTGAAACCGTTATTGTTTGTTGACGGAGTTGTTGTTTGCCAGGTTTTTCACACTACACAAAACTTCTCGGTTACTGAACACAAAATAGACGCCTGGCGGAAAACTATCTCACGTGCGCCTTTCCACTCACGAACCAATAAATCTTCAAGGGATTGACGATAAGAACGAAAAAGCAGTCGGCAAAATGCTTCAGATGTTGTATACTCTCGGTCGAATGAATGGTAAGCATCTCTTCATTCGATGTCGAATTAATAAGAGAATCAGACTTATGGGCTCTAATCACGAGAGTTTCCTCCCGAAAAGCCTGGACCATGCTGGCTGAAGCAGCATTACACGTTTTAGACCTGCAAACTGCAAAAAGGGTGTATTGTCAAATTCTTCACGACCCAGGGATGGTCATCACACTCTCTGATATTCTTGATGCGACCTGTGAAGAACGCAACGTTCTTGCTGGACATGTGTCTGTGATTTTCGGAGATTTCGATAGAGCACAAGAACTGTTTCTGGCAAGTTCAGAACCAATCCAAGCTCTAGTAATGAGGAGAGATTTGATGCATTGGGATCATGCTTTGAGTTTGGCTTCAAAACTTGCTCCTTCGGAAGTGTCCCTTATTGCCAAAGAATTTGCCGCAAGATTGGAATCTGAAAGTAAATTTACGGAGGCCTTAACAATGTATGAGAAAGCTTTAGAGACTTCAACACGTTTGAGAGTTACAGAATCGGTCAGAGAAGATCATCAGGTTGCGTGTTCGGCAGGGGTGACACGAATGACATTCAGAATGGGAGATACATCGCGTGGAATGAAGATGCTGAGTGGAGTCGATGATTGCAAGCTCTTGAACGATTGTGCGGCTATTTTGGAAGGAATCAAAATGTATATGGAAAGTGGTGGGCTTTATGAGAGGGCTAAACAATGGGAAAAAGCGGCTGAGGTTTATACAAAAGGTAAAAGAACTCTCAATCCATGCAAATCTGAATGATATTAGGCAAACTTTGGAACAAGGTTGGACCGTTACTTGAACATGTATCTACTCCAAAGATTTTCCTCCAATATGCCAAAGCCAAAGAAGCTGCAAAACAATACGAAGAAGCCGCAGCAGCATACGAAAAAGGAAAGGATCATGAAAATCTTGTTCGCCTCTATGTTGAACACCTGCAAAATATTGACGGAGCTGTTAAAATTGTTCGGGAAACAAGATCAAGAGATTCGGCTAGAATTGTCAGCAAGTTTTTCCAGTCTATGCGAGACTACAAAAGTGTTGTGGAATTCTTGCTAATGGCTGGAATGGTTGACGAAGCCTTTGAATTGGCTCAACACCACGATGTGATGGAACATTTTGGAGAGATTGTGCAGGCAGAAGCCACAACGGAGATGCGTACGTTTCTTTGTTTTCTTTATGCATCCTCACCCCCGATACAGTTTTCAACATTGCAACATACTTTGAATCAAGGAATCAGCTCTTGAATGCTGGTATCTACCTGCTTAAAGCCAAAAACTACATTCGTGCTTTGAAGATGTTTATTCGATGCCCTGTATTGGAAGGAAAACCTGTAGAGTTAGCAATAGAGACTGTAGGACTGGCGAAGAGCGATGGTCTTACCCACGAACTTATTGATTATTTGATGGGCGAAAATGATGGAATCCCAAAAGTAGGCTCAACTCCGAACTTCTTCTCAATTCTCTAACTGTTCGTTACAGGAAGCTAAATATATTTTCAAACTATACATGTCTCTTGGAGCCTACAGAGATGCTGCTCGAACTGCTATCATTATTGCAAGAGAAGAACAGATGTTGGGTAAGGCATTTTGGTTAAAATATATTCTCCAGCTCATCAATCAATGACTTAGGAAACTATCGTGCCGCTCATGATTTGCTTTTGGACAACTTCAGACAACTTCGCAAATGCAAAGCCAAAGTGCCGGCCGATTTAGAAAGAATGCTTATGCTTTTACACAGCTACATTTTAGTCAAGGTAAAGTCTTTTCTAGTTTTTTTGTCATTAACTTACCGTGGCATCGTAATAGACTTTAATTCGACTGAATCAACATGAGTTGGGAGCGCGTATGCTCATTCGTGTGTCAAACAGCATATCCAAGTTCCCCACACATATTGTGCCCATTTTAACGTCGACAGTGATAGAATGCCACAGGGCTGATTTGAAAAAGGAAGCTTACGATTATGCAGCCATGTTGATGAGACCAGAATATAGAAACTTGGTTGACGCCAAGTACAAACGCAAAATCGAGCAAATTGTTCGACGTCCTGATAAAGAGGAGAATACCATAGCGGAGAAATTGACCCCATGTCCGTATTGCAAATATATGGTTCCAGAAACTTCGCTTGATTGTATTGAATGCAAAAATCATTTACCGTACTGTATTTCATCGGTTCGTGTCTGTGTATGTGTCATATTTTGTATTTACGAAAGTGTAGGGAAAACATATGACGTTAGAGGATTGGGCTGTGTGTCCAACTTGTGAATTCCCTTCCTTGCTCAAAGAATTCAAGATGGTCGTTGCTCAAACCAATGCATGTCCGATGTGCAACGTTGAGTTGAAAGTCGAAGAATTGAAATTGGCACCAAATGCAGAAGAGTTGTTACGAGGTGTTAAAGAAAGAGTTGACAACACCGTCCCAAAAGAAAAGACCGAAGGAGTCAAAGAATATACGACAGGAACTGGAGCAGGAAAACCAGTTGGGCTTATAGAAGATGTTCCATTTGGCGCTATGACAGGAGAGAAACAAGCTGCAGCTGCAGCTGCGCCTTCTGCATCGAGAGTCTAACGATGAAGAATAAAGAGGTTTTTGATTCTTGATGGGAGGACTGTCAGTTGCAATTTTCTGAAAAGCGTTCCCTTGTCCTCAGCCTTTGCCCACGTTTCCCTCACACCCGTAATGAGCAGCGAAGGAGACGTGCTTCCAACCCCATTGCATCCGGCCCCTCTTCCTATAAGAGTTAGTGGGGGTTTTCAGTGCTCCTATGTCTATACGTATCCAACTCCTCCAGGGGAAGGTGAGGGGGGAGAAGCTTCCGCATCGGAAACATGCCCGCGAGTATTTGATTCCACTCATGCTTTCAAGGTTAGTTCTAAGT
This sequence comes from Rhizoclosmatium globosum, assembly GCA_002104985.1. Lineage (NCBI taxonomy): Eukaryota > Fungi > Chytridiomycota > Chytridiomycetes > Chytridiales > Chytriomycetaceae > Rhizoclosmatium > Rhizoclosmatium globosum. The sequence continues at coordinate 10,484 of MCGO01000265.1, forward strand.
GCCCAGATCGGTGCTGCTCCATCGCTAACCCGTCTATTTCATTCTGTTTCCCTCGAAACCCCTTGAAACCCTCAGCTGCATTATTACCAAGAGCATGTTGGCGTCCGATGGCAACGATACCACCATCCAAATGCAACCATCTGCGAATACTGCGGAGTTGACTCTAAAAAGAATCTACCCAGGTATAGGTTCTCTTTTTCACATCATTGAAGGAGAACGAATTGACACATTACCATTACTTGCTTCCTTCTATTCAGGCATTTTATACTGCATCATGTCGACCCTGCTCTCAGCGGCGTCAGGCAAATTGGGACACAACCTCGCCACATTCCAACCACAGAAGATTCGAAGATCATAGACGTTCTCAACTTACTGCCTGCATTTGCAGGCCCAAATCACCCTCAATGTGCTCATTGTGATGAAGCTGGAGAAAAGTGTGGAAAGTTTCGGCCCTGTTATGTGAGTGTTGCCCCAGGTATTCTGGGTTTAATGATTCTCAACGTTTTTATTCTTCGAAGCAATGTATTCGCAATGGCCATCCCGAAACATGTGATCCTGAGTTTGTTGCAGAACAACCAAAGTATGAGCCGTTTGTTCACCAACGATTTCAAGTGACATCAGTCGAACCACCACCCCAGCATTCTCAGCAACAAGGAGAACAGCTGCCTGTAACTCAAAATTTACTATCCCCAGTACCTTTTATTATGCCGAAGAAAGTGATACCCCAAGTTGAATCAAAGAAACCTGCCCAACTCAAAAAATACCTAAAGGCAGTCCCGAATCTTCGCCCTTGTCCCCACACAAAACCGCATATCAAACACCAAAGACACGTTTGTCCTTGGGTTGATCCAAACCCCGAAAATTATACCATGAAATGTGAAGTATCGTTCGCACTTGGATACAAGCTCAAAGTCCACTATTATGCCGCACATCACGATGTTTATATCCAGAAATATCACCCCAATACCTTGAAATCTATTGAGCACGTAAATGGAACGGCGATAGTGAAGTGCCCAATTTGCCAGAAATCAATGAACCCAGAAATACTGAACGAGCATTGGATATTAGAGCATGTGGATCGCGCATTAAATGGATATGATTTGGATGGACGTAGATTACAAGATTTGTCAGAATCTCAGGAAGTGTATGATAAAGAGGACACAATGGTGCTTCGTGTGTTGGGTGGGTTGAGGTGGAAGAGAGAGGATGGCGATGATGGTGATGTTTCCGATAGTGAAGACGAAATTGAAGATGTTCTGAATTGTGATCATGATGATGGTTGTGGCGGTATGTGTGGATGGTTTGGGGGCCGTAAAAAGAATGATGCAGCAACTGAAGCGTTTTTCACTCCGCCAAAGCCAGTGGAAGACTCAAATGCGCTTTCGATAGTTCCATCTGCCACGAAAATTGACACCAATGATTTCGATCTTGATTTACCGTCAATGTTAGATGAATTAGTTGGACGCGAGGTTGTTAACCCTGCTGCTCCTGTCGATGACCAAATTGCGATGGAATTAGATGATATTTTGAAAGGATTGGACAGTTCAGCTGAAACATCTACAACCGTATCTGATCATAATCTTAATATCACACCACCATCTGGATCAACAAGTGCTTCTCAAAAAGGATCACCAGTTGTAGTTCCAGACTCATTGCCACCGAGCCCAGTAGGTCAGCCACCTGTGTTGTCTGATACCACAATCAGCATAAAACGAAAGCGAGTCGACGATATGAATGAAAGTCCACATCAAATGCTGCTGATTTCTGCCAACAACAATTCCTCAAATAATCCGTCAATAATTGCCATGGCCAGCGAAGCAGCCTCCATACCTCAATCCACGTCAGCAGCCGCGGAAACTCGTTCCTCTCTTCGACGAGGATCAAAATCCCTAAAGGTGACTCCTCCAAGCACAAATGAGAAAGAAAGAGTTTCAGCTGACACGTCTCGTCAAATGATGAACGATCCTGAAAGCCCCCATCAATCTGCAACGGTGTCACCCCAGTTGGAAATCCCAGTCGACCGAGCTATCATCAATCAAAATACTCTACCTACGACCAAATTGAAACTGCTGGTCCCGGAAGATGAATCCTCTCTGCCATCCGCAAATATCCCAATCCCCCTTCAGCCTCCCATTTATGAAATACCCGCCGCCAACGAGTCAATAAGTCTACAGCATCCAATGGCTTCAAATATAACATTAAATCATCAGAACACGAATGGACAACCGATCATTACCGAACCCCGACACTCCGCCAGTACCCTGCTTGAATGTTTACCGTGTGGTAGAACTTTCAAGAGGAAAGCAGATTATACTCGTCATATGAACAACCATTCCGCTGACCCAAAGCCCGAAGGGCAGAGACAAAATGAACCAGGCTTCAGATGTGACCAATGTGGGGCCAAGTTTGTTCGCAAAGATGGCTTATTGCGGCACCAACGAAATGTGTGCAAGATAGTAGGAACGAGGCTAGAGGTCCAAATACCCGCCTCAATGGAAATGTCTCCAATGACGGCTCCGACTGCACGGGGAATATCTGGCTCTTCTTCAACTTCGTCGTTAACATCTTTGGCTCATTCGGCAGCTGCATCAGACACATAAATGTTGGTTTTTTCCCTATATATTCAATAAACTTGTAAATTGCAAATTCGAAATCCTGATTTGATGGTGAGTCAGAGGTGATCCATTTCATCAAAAACTCTTCCAGAATGAAACGACCACGAGCAGACTCAATCGAAGCAGAACAGCCGTTTCCTGTTGTTCAGCTTGCCAAACTGTCAGAACTCTCTGAACAGCATTTCAAGCAGAGGTTGGAGGCTATCAAAGCAAAGGTATTTATCTGCAAGGCTGTATATCTCAACAATTTGTAATCAGCCTAAACAATACTCTCCATTTTAGAAAGCCTTTATTTGCGATATGGATGGAGTTATATATCACGGTATTTCGGCTTCTCAATTGTAATAGAAATCTGACTTTTCATTACAGGAAACACTTTGCTTCCAGGAGTGAAAGAGTTCGTTGAATGGATGAAGGCCGAGAAAAAGCAGTTCTTATTCTTGGTGAGGACTCTGCTTCAGCCTCTTAAAACTTATTCCATTTCAGACGAACAACAGTGCCCCAACACCACAAGAACTTTCAGAAAAGCTTCACAGACTAGGATTAGATACTTCTGCAAATCATTTCTACACCTCTGCTTTATCCACAGCCAAGTTCCTCAAATCGCAGAAACCACACGGCGGAAGCTGTTACGTCATCGGAGAACCAGGACTCACTTACGCACTCTATGAGCACGGATTCACAATGTCAAGTGAAAACCCAGATTACGTTGTAATCGGTGAAGGAAACTCCCACAATTACGAAAAGTTGACCAAAGCCTTAAACCTGATTGCAAAAGGCGCTAAGCTTATTGGAACGAATCCAGACACGAATGGTGTGACCGACGATGGTATGGTTCTCGGAACTGGAACGTTCCTTGCGGCACTTGAACTGGCTTCTGGAAAGAAATCATTCTCATGTGGAAAGCCTAGTTCACTAATGATGTCTTATGCGTTGAAGCAATTGCAAGGTCTTTCAAAAGAGGATGTGTGCATTATCGGCGATCGAATGGACACGGATATTCTTGCTGGGGTGTACGCGGATATTGACCCTGTGCTGGTGATGAGTGGAGTTACTACGCTTGACAACCTTTTCGTGGATGCGTACCGCCCATATATCGTTTTGAATGGAGTTGGAGAGATTTCTGGAGGGGTTGTGGAAACCCAACCAATCAAAAAGAAGCAGTAAATCCTGCCTGAAATAACAGACGTTTCCCTCCAACTTTATATACACAAAAACGAGAGAAAACTTCTGACACAGGAAATCCAAAAGCCAAAAAAAAATAATAGTGTGAATGCCTTGCCCCTAATAATGATCGGTCTCTGCAAAATCCACACAAAATCCACGAGCGTGCAGAATCTTTCCAGTAACCAAATCCATTTGCTTTCTCGCCTCGGCCTCCTTTTTCACAATCGCGTTGATTTCAGCTGAAGGGACTTCGCGTAACGACCTTAAGTGCATAGCTTCTCGTTCTTCGTCCTGTACAAAACATAGAGATGTTGGTTATTGGGAATGGATGACGAGGATGTAATCGTTGAAAAGACGCACCAGTTCACCCAACAAGACGACGTTCTCTCCACGCACAACAAACATGCCTCTGTACTCTTCTCCGTATGTGTCATTGTGGTACATTCGTTCCATAGTGTCTTGAAGTACGAGGTTTGCTGTGTGGTGTCAAAAGTTAGAACCACCCAACAAGGCAGCCTGATATGACAGCTCACCAAACTGGTCATATGACCGCAGATACCCAATCAACTTTCGTCCATCTCTGAGAATTACAAGTAGTTTCTCTGGGTTGTCAGGGCATAAGTTAGTTCGATGTGAGTGGATGCTAACAAGCTTACTATCGACACAGTCGACCAAACTGGCAGCACCTTATGTTGCATTTGATATTAGCATGGACTGGGTATTGGTGCCAGAGGCTTACCTGGTAAGAAAGAGTCCATTTGACTGTTTTTTGAGGATAGAAAAAAGACAATAAACGAAATAGATTCCCCCAATAAATGTATTATAAAAGTATATCAAATTCAGCCGCAGGAAACGCCTACAGTTAAGGATTCCACTTTCTTTACAAAATCTCTAAATCGCAGTGCTTCACTTCGGGAGCCTTTGCCTGTACATCAAAATAAAAACCAATTAATACTAGACAACTCCATTAAGCAAGTTAAATACACACCTTCAATTCTAATTCAATGCGATCCACCTCAGCTCCCAACTTAGTTACAACCTTTCCACCCTGTTCCAAAAGCCACTGTCGAAACTCTTCTTCGTCTTTGAATTCCTTGACTTTTTGAAACTCGTCCTTCAGCCCATTATTGGGATAGGCACTCGCGATGTACCGCCGTGTTACTTCATCTCCATCAAACAAGACTTCAGCTTTGAACCGAACCCAATCACTTCCAATTTGAGTTGTTTTAACGTCATGCAAGGATCTTGAGGAAATGAATATAGGTAAGGTGGAAGTTCTATGTTGCAAATGAAGGTTGAGGGACTTACCGAACAACAGGATCATTCTCCAGAATTGCAACAATATAGTCTTTCCGCTCTGAGTCCATACTTCGTTCCACAAGACTGGCAATATTTCTGCGGACGAGGAAGATACTGACGCTGGCAAGAAGCATTCCAATCAAAATGGAACCGATGGAATCCAGGAAAGGTAGGGAAAGATATTTCGCAAGACTCAAAGATGTAGATGCAATCATGATTCCCATGATGGAGGAGCAGTCTTCCAGAAAGATTTGGACAGAGGTTGGGTCAGAACCACGTCGCACTAAATTGGTAATATTCCATCAGAACGTGCATATTCAATCAAGACAATGAAAATAATTGCATACAATATTCTGAGAAAGACATTCGCGAAGCAGCGGCACTACGTGAGATTTGGCGGAATGCATACCATAAGGTCACTTACAAATAGATGAGCATCACCAATTATTTCAACTTAGAGTACAATACCTGCTTCAAAACAAAGAGAGCCAGCGAGAACCCAGTATCCAACAGTTGCATCACCAATTGTGTGTGGATTCAAGAGACCTGAAATACCATGATACATGGAGACACCTCCACCCAGGAAAAAGATTCCGACTCCAGACACGAGAGCCCATGCCGTTCGTTCTGATGAGAATCCGTATGGGTGGTTGGCATCAGGTTCTTTGAGCGAACGTCGAATACCAATCCTGTTGGATGTCCGATGTGAGCAAGATTGCGTATAAATATCGCGATGAAGGAAGATCAAGTTACATGAGGAGCATTTCGTTGAGTAAGTCAGCTAAAGAATGAAGGGCTCTGTAAAAGAGAGAAGGACAGGTGTCAGATTTCAGCCAGGTCGTTCAGAAAGATGTCCCTTACTCTGCAAACATTGACGCAGAGCCTGATATGATTGCAGCATATAGTTTAGCAGAGAACATGATGCCGTTGCTGTATATTTTGTTTAAGCAGTTTGAAGAAGGCAGGCACGACCGCACCTTGTCATGGCCAGCAGAACAACCTTGTGGCTTCCCTCGAGGTCCTTTGTCTTTTCCTGATTGAAGCTTTCCTGCTGGCTCTCTCGCTTGAGCTGTTTGAGGCGACTCCGCCACTTTCCTTCGTAGTCCAGTTCTTCACCGAGCGAAAAGAAGCGCGGCCGCCGCGTCCGAGGCAACGACCCGCGTCGGTCGTCCGGAAGCGGACGCCCGGACTTGGCTGATTCGAGTATCGCTGGTGACGTTGTTGTTGTTGCGAGCCGTGTCAGGGCTCCACCTGGTGTCGACGTTGACCCACGAGACGAAGAAGAAGAAGAACCAGGAACACTCGACGAAAGGCGTGCGTGAAGCCGCACTCGGATCATGCGCGCCCCAAGCGATGGGCCCATGCGCCAGGCCCAGTTCGGGGAAAACATTTTATTGCCACCATTTCCTTGCCACTTACTCCTCTACATCCATCACACATATTCGGCTTCTTAGTCTACTTGTCCGCAATGCATCAATCAACTTCTTGGCTAGCACAGTATTGCCAGCCCGAGTCGCCCATCGCACAAGAGAATTCTCTTCATCAAGTTGTCGATCGTTGGAATCAATACCTTCCCGCTCATCTGCTGCTCGACTTGCAATTGCAACATCTGCTCCATACTCGAGTAGAACGTCTACAATTTCTTCATGGCCCATTTGCACAGCGTGTCGCAAAGCAAATCCTCCCATTGCATCCACCACGGCCCCCACTTTGCAAAGAAACGATACAGTTTCAAAATGTCCTCTCGCTACAGACCATCTGAGGGCATATTCCTCTTGAGCATGAATATCCATCAACCCTTTTGAAACATAGAGCTTCACAATCTCCGTGTGCCCGTACTCTGCAGCCCATAATCCTGCTATTCCGTTTCGAATAGTTGCATCAGCACCATGAGTCAATAACAGTTTTACAGCGTCCAAGCAACCCGTTCGAGAACTCCAAGCCAACGGCGATCCATCACATACATTCACGTCAGACAGCGGATGATTTAGGAGAATCGAGAGAGTTCCCAAACTACCTGGATGTTTCGCTGATAAAATCAGTGCTGTTGTCATTCCTTCAGGAGTCACCAAGTTCCAACTGTTTCCAGCCCCACTGCTTCCAGCCCCACTGCTTGAACCAGATGAATTCTCTGCATCATGAATTGCCGTAATCGTGTTCGCAATGGACTGGTATACATTTTCTGCTTTCTCCACAGTACTTGACGCTCCACCCGTTCCGGGAACTCGTAAATAAACGCCTCTATATAACAGCCACAGAACCATTTCCGTCCGATCAAACATTGCAGATTGAACCAACGCGCTATCCGCAGCCACATGAAATTCAGGCGATAACTTGAAGTTGGATTCCCCAGCAAGTCGATCCAAATCTTGGGTACCGCCCCAGCCAGCCAACACTACACCTTCCCGCACCAAGTCTAGGCCGCAACTTTCGTCCAGACTGTGTTTGAATGGTGTTGGGAACAAACAGCGCCACAGGCCAAACCACTGGTTTGAAACAGCCATCTCACTTGCAAGCTCCACAAACACTGGTGTAGCACACCGAAGTTGAAGCACAGATATGACATCGCCTTCTTTGGTTCTTTTGTCGGAAAGAAAGGCAGCCCAACGTTCTTCGTTTGGCCCAATTTGGAATGGAGTAACTGGGACAGGTGGCAGCTCTTGAATCGGAGAGAGTGGAAGGATGTTATGCCACGTAAGGAGGAGGCGGGTATGCGTTGGAGTTGTGTTTCTGTCAAGTGATGTTTGATTGTTGGGTATGGATGTGTGTTGGGGGTTTTACATACGCCAAACGATGTAGTTCTGAGCAAGTACTGCCAAGACTGAATCCTGCATATACCAATAAGATCTCTTTTATCTCAATTGGCAGGTTGAGAATCGATATCGCGTCACTGCGAGACATAGGGGGGCACTGATTTTTGACCAAGTTCCAGAACGAATCGAAAAGAAGCTTGTATCTTTAACATACAAAAATCTTAAATAAAGCAAATACAGAGATAAGTCGAATGTGTTCCATTGTCCCCAAAGCCTGTGCCGAAAAGAGAAACAAGCTCCAAAAATTGCGTCATGTCTGCAACGATCTTGCCACAACTCACCGGCCCTTTGAAGGCATGGAAATTCAATCCAACTGATGAGGTGTGCTGTTCATGCATTCGCGTTGTAGTACTATCACTTGGGACTTATGACATACAACAGGATCAAAGAGAGCTTCACAAGTTTGAACCAAACCAGGAAGTGTCAATCAAAGAGCTTGCGGAACTTGGTGTCCTCTACTGGAACATTGAAGTAACTGATGACGAGAAGCACATGGAGACTGTGGAAACCATCTGTCGTGAGAGACAGTACAAGAACCGAGATGTTGTAAGTCCACCCTTGAACACTCAAAAAAACAACGTTCTGAGCTCTATTCGTAGATCAATATTAAGAGAGATACTCTGCCTAACTATGACCAGAAGATTAAAACCTTCTTTGAGGAGCATATACATGAAGATGAAGAGATTCGTTTCATTCTGGACGGAAGTGGATACTTTGATGTTCGTGACAAGAATGACGAGTGGATTCGTGTTGCTGCCAAAAAGAGCGATATGATCATTCTGGTGAGTCCGCCTTGGGTGGCGGCTACAAGCTGGTTTATACACAAAACTCAAATTATGTAACAGCCCGCAGGAATGTACCATCGCTTCACTCTTGACACCAACAACTACATTAAGGCTATGAGATTGTTTAAAGAAGATCCACAATGGACCCCATTGAACCGGGACGTTGAAACCACTGATACAAACAAGTTCCGTCGTGACTATTTGAGAGAATTCCATGGAGTTATTATTCCAAGCATTCCATCTCAACTTACTGGCCCGTTGCAGGCTTGGAAGTTTAACCCAACTCAAGAGGTATTGCACACCTTTACTTAAATAAAGTTCATACAATGCTAACTAATTCCTCTTATTATTAGGACCAAAGAGAACTCCACAAGTTCGATCCAAATCAAGAAGTGTCTATCCAGGAGCTTGCGGCGCTTGGAGTACTTTACTGGAATATTCCAGTGACAGATGACGAGAAGCACATGGAATCTGTGGAGACTATTTGCCAAGAAAGACAGTACAAAAACAGAGATGTTGTGAGTGCACATGATTTCATGGGTACCTTACTTGTGGAGTCAACTAATTCCGCATCACCAGATCAACATCAAACGAGACACGCTACCAAACTACGATCAGAAAATCAAGACCTTCTTTGAGGAACACATTCACGAGGACGAGGAAATTCGCTTCATTTTAGATGGAAGTGGATACTTTGACGTCCGGAACAAGGACGACGAATGGATTCGTGTTGCAGCCAAGAAGAGCGACATGATTATTCTTCCAGCCGGAATGTACCACCGTTTCACACTTGACACCAACAACTACATTAAGGCCATGAGATTGTTTAAAGAGGACCCACAATGGACACCGTTGAATCGGGAGGTCGAAACTACCGACACGAATAAGTTCCGTCTTGATTACTTGAAAGAATTCCACGGAATTACTGTCAACTTGAAGAAGAGACCTTCTGATTCGAATGATGCGGAGGAGATTTCAACAAAGATCGCAAAAGGCGCATAATTCTCAAAATAAAAACAACTCTAGTACCTTTATCCAATTTATATCGGTGTTGTGTTTAATAGCGGTTTAGTTAATACTTTTGAGTTGATATGATAGTGAAATTGTCAAGAAACGTCCTCACAAATGAAGCCTCTCAGCATCATCAAAACCACTTCGGCAACGGCAAATACGCTAGATCGCGATCAATCTGTCACGTTAACGATTGACGAACAAAGTTACTCTGGATCTACCAACCATCGTCGTTTTGGAGGTTCTGATCCAGATGATAACAAAAACTCAAAATACGCTGCTTTGAATAAAGGCAACGAAGGTGGATCTATTCGAGAAGTTGTCTTTGCAGTCAGCGTAAGTTGAAGTATGGTCAATTCGCGTTCTAATGTCATTTCGTCAGTTTTACATCACAACAGCCTTAGGTTAGAACGATAAATATTATAAGCAATATCAGTCTAAATGATCCATAAAAACAGTCATGGTTCTCGTGAACAAAGCAGTTCTAAACACAGTTCCGTTACCAATCACATTTCTCTGGATCCAGATTCTCGTTGCAGTACTCCTTCTCTGGAACTCATCCCTCTTAGGGCTATTGAAGCTCCCCACACTGACCACACAGAACTGTAGTAAAGTCATGCCTCTAATTTTCATCAACGTGATCGGCTTGACGCTGAACACCCTCTGCCTTCAGTATGTTGACGCGAGTTTTTACCAAGTTGCACGCGCATTAGTTCTTCCATTCACCGTTATCCTGAGCAGGGTGTGTTTAAAGCAAACAATCAGTGCATCCGTCCTCTTCTCATGTGTCCTTGTATTCTTTGGGTTTTTGTTGGGGACCGTGTTTGAAGGCCCTGCAATCGTTGTTTCTGTGTTGGGAACTACGTTGGGAGTCGCAAGTTCGGTTTCGACTGCAGTTCACGCGATTGTGATAAAGACATCGTTAGGGGCTGTGAATGGGAATACTATTGACTTGGTTTATTACAATAATGTGTTGTCGTTGGTTATGTTGGCACCTGTTGTTTTGTTTTCAGGAGAGGTTTCAAAAGTCTTGGACATTATTGAACTCGCATGGACAGGAGCACTGGCAAATGAAAGTTTATTGACAACAGAAGATGCTGAAAAACAGTTATTTGCTCTAGTGGTTGGAGGATTCGTCACAGTATGTTGTAAACTGAAATGGTATTTGTTGATAACATTATTTAGGGTATATTCGGTTTCCTCATCAACGTCGCCGGATTCTTTCAAATCAAAGTGACTTCTCCTTTGAGTCATATGATAAGCTCTGCTTTTAGAGGAGTGTAAGCTCACAACGCCCATAAACGATGCTTACTCAGACAATCGTTAGGCTACAAACAGTTTTAGCTGTCCTTCTTTTTAACGACGTAATAAGCTCGTCTCGAATCATGAGTATCGCACTCGTTTTGATTGGCTCAGCTTTATATGCTTGGGCAAAGAACCAAGAATCAAATACAACGTCTAGCACATTCCAAAGCTGGCCCTTTAGATGTTGCTTACAGCCTGTTATTGTTTATCTCAAATGGTATCGGAAAAAGTAATAAAATGCCTGAGGACACCCCATATTTTATACAATTGCTACAGATTTATTGTCAAAACGCATTACATTAAAAACTCCAAAACGACTTGGTGGGCATCAACTTTGGATTGAGAGGGATAAACCCTATTTTTTTGGCTTCTTTATCATGGGCAATGTATGCAGCTTGATGAAATGGAGACCCGAATGTGCTCATTCCATACTGTTCGGCGCCACCCTTGATCAAGGAATAACATTTTCCTGAATCCAATTTAGCGGCCAAAGAAGAATAAGGAATTCTGTAAGATACAGGTTTCTTGGTCCCTGGAACTTTGAGGGACATTGTCAAAGGATAACCATCACTACACGGTATAAAGTTGAAGTTGGACGTTGCGTTGTATTTGCTGTTATACCACTCATTGATAGTATCAGCAACGTTTTGAGTGAATATCATCGAAGGCGTCCCGGAATCCAAAAGTGTCCTTCCTTGCAAAGGCGCAGATTCGAGAGTGTACGACAAATAGCGCTCAGTTCCAGTATAGTCAATCGTGGAAATGATCTTGATTTCAAGTTAGCAACTATTGGCTGCAGAAGAATCCTTACCATTTGAGAGGAATCAATAAGCCAATATCCATACCCTTTGTCATCCGTTGGGACAACTGGAAACCACTGCAGCTCTTCTCCAGGCGCGCCATACTTTTTGTCGTTGAAGTATCCAAAATTTACTTGTCCCTTTGTTTCGTCCTGGGGTGAAATGTATATCCCAAATTTTGATACTTGTAGCGCATCCAAAAAGTTTGCATTCTCACCGCCAAGAGCCTTTTCAATCTTTGAGAGAGAATTAAAAGCCATGCCGAGGATGCCACGGATCTTGACGCCGCCAAATGAGTTCGTCACAACACCGATGGGAAAATTGGTCACTTCAGCGGTACCAAACTTGACTGAAGTCTTGTAAATGGAGTACTCTACACCGCGATCACCTTTGTTCCCATACTTTGTGCTGCCAGTTTGTCCAGTTGCATTGAACTTGCCTGGAGTGGTAACAACAGACCCCATTTCGTTTGGTTCGCACCCCCCTTTTTTAGTATCTTCAACAGAATTGCGGCACGTTGATCCAGTGACCCAAGTGTCTGATGAGCCAGTGTCAAGAATCACTTTTGAAGGTGTCGTACTTCCACCAACGTAAATATCAGCAAACAAATAGTTGTGAGAGTTTCCTTTACAGACTGCATCTAAACAGACAGTGGCGTCTGAAGTTTTGGACGCAAGGCGAGACATTGCTCCAACATGGTCTGTTGGAGGGCTTGGCCCACTAAGTTCAATGTCAAATCGGTTTGCTGTGTTTGTTGTAATAGGAGCTGACAATGCTGTATAGGATAGAGCTGCTGTAATAAGCAGCGTGAGGCTAAGAAGATTCATATTGAAGTTTTGCTTGAAACAAAGCAGAGATTGCCGTTTTTTGGGAAGCAGAACCTCAAGCCGAACCTAACTTGCAGAACTGTAAAAATGATTTGAGAGCTTGACGTAATAAATACAGTACATTTCGAATTGCGAATATTGCTGTTGTCTTGATTGGTTTGGCCTGTATGTCTGGGCAAGGATGTTCCTTTAAGTGTCTCAAATTATTTCAGAATGAAATAAACCAATTGATACTACATTTTGGACTACTAAAAATTATACTTCACTTAAAAAACAAACGACAGATTCTTCAACTTTCAGCACTCTGCGCAACAAGTCGTTCCGCAATCACCCCAAACCCCTCCCTCAACCCCAAAAACAAGTCCCCTCCATTCACACAAGTCCCCAAAAACTCATCAGGAACCTTAACCCCAGCCTTCAAAAGCGCCTTCACAACCTCACCCCCAAACCCATTTTCCACAGCCCACGAACACGCAAGCTCAACAGAACCCCCTTCAACTAACGCCTCCAAATCAACATCCCGTCTCCCCAAAACCATCTCCACAATCTCAATCTTCCCTTGCCGCGCCGCGTCCGCAAGGACTTGTCCTCCCCACACCTTCATATCCACAAACTCCGATCCAAGAACCCACTCCGCAACACGCGGGTTCCCGGAATCGCATGCGAATGTGAAAGCGTTGTGGAATATATTGGCAAGTTCTTCGGGGTCTTCCTCCGTGTCTTGAAGGATTGTTTTGATGTCGCGGGGGAGAAGGGTTTCGGAGCCGAAGAAGCAGGTCCAGAAAAGGAGGAGGGTTGCGTCGTCGTTTGGGTGGTTGTTTGGTTTTTCTGTTGGTTTGCGGTGGTGGGTGCGACGATGAAGCAGGGTGTCAATAGCTTTGAAGACTAGGGGTTTATGGGTTGGAGGATAGATGTCTGGCATTATGCTGTGCCAGTTTAGGGCGTAGTAGTGGCGTTCCTTGTGCAGTATTCTCAAGGTAGATTCGCAGACACCGTTGAGTTCGAATAGAGCGATAATATAGTAGATTCCAAGGCGTACAAGAGGAAGTTCGGAGAGTCGTTGTGGTTGCATGGATGGGTTATCGATGCAGAAGATGTGGAGGTTTGTTTTGGCGAAGGTGGCGCGGTTCGCCAGAGAATCTATCCGTGCAATTTGGCGACATCTTCTATTCAATTGCCCAATTCTGTGCAGTTGATTAGGAGGTAGGTAAACTGCCACATGCTCTAGAAGTTCAGGAATGTGGAAGGGCGTTCTGTGGGTGTCTTGCATTCAGAGGCACGGGCGATCGCACAACAATTCTGTGGTAGATTTCTTCTGAGCCAAAGTTGCAGGAGAGAAATCATTACAATTATCGTAATCCATTTTTTAAGCAATTATCCTCGCCTCTCACTCTAATAAATGTATTCTTGCACACACGAAAACGGGGATGAACGAAAAACAAACACAAAAACAACGTCTAAGGGTTGTATGGAACACAATTCAAAGCCAACTCTCTCGTACTTCTATGAATCGCACATTCACTCATAAAATGTCTTGCAATTTCCTCCTTGGTCATAAAACGTGGACAATAGTCTGCATTCGGGTCCGTGCTGTACACAATTGGCAACGCCAATTCAACCGCAGGATCGCAATCTGTTGTCGAAAACAAAACAAATGGCATCATTGACAAGTGATGTTTCGATGGCGTTGTTGGGGATACGGACATGTCGACAACGTGTGACTGTCCAGTTGGTTTGACAATGATTCGACTGCATGTAGCCTTGTGAACAGTGTAGTTGGAAGGGATTTGGTACAAGTGTGTCTTGCTCTGGCAATTGATTGAGAGGTTTGTCGTGTTTGTGATAGGGTCGATAGAAGTTGAGACGAACGCGTATTCGTCAAAATCGCGGCGACCGTTGGTCGAGTTCTTGGAAGGGATGATAGCATCACCAAAACCTTGTGCGACACCCTTGAAAATGAGCTGGTTCAACATGGTTGCAAACCAAGTATCTTTTTCAACAAGTGAGTCAAGCGTGGCAGTAGCAGAAACCGTGGCACTTGCAGTGTTAGCTGTGGTTGTTGTGGTTGTGGTAGTTGGTGGTGGTGGTGGTGGTGGGACAGCAACTCCTGGTCCACTGTACGCATTGATATTGGCTGCAGCACCGTTGGGACAAGCGGGAGGAGTAAAATCGACGTCTCCAATACTCTTGGAATAAGTGTAACACAAAGCATCATTGTTGGTATCCAAGACGTCATATGGAGTCAGTCCAGTCCACGAGTCAAGCGGAATGTAAAGAGAATCGCGGTTTGTCTTGGAGTTCACAACTTTGAAGCTGCCTCCTTCAGGGTTATTGACATCAATACCATCGGCAAGATTTCCTTCATAATCATAACGATACTCTGGACAAAAGTTTTGCCATCTCCAGAAGACCTTGTCGACATAGGCATGGTGCAAATAAAAGACTTGGGAGATTGTCAGCAAGTCACTTAAACTTCAAAAAGTACTCACATGGATCTCTTGGAGACCAGTATGGGTTTCCCACATCGCAAGAGCCTCCAACGGTAATGTGTCCGTTGGCATGGAACTGATGTGTAATAGTTATGGATGAGTGATAGATTGAATGATTTGATAAATGGATGAGTGATAGATTAAAGGTTTGATTGTCCTTGTTCTAATACGCCGAAAATAGCACCTCATAGAGTCGCTTCCCCTCACTTTTCTTCACTGATGCCACTTATTCAGATAACTCACATTTGAAGAATCATTGTCATTTATACCAGGATACGAGGTAGCCATAAGCATTCCATTGATTTGATCGGGAGAGAAGAACAAGTTTCCAGGGTCACCACATCGTTGTAAGCATTGGAAGGTACCGCCTTCACCGAGGACTTGGTAGCCGGAAGCCTGAGAGAACTGTCCCCCAGTCAGACATTGGCCATCGGTTCCTTCGCCTCCAAAATAGCGATCACTGAAGATGTCTCTTGAAGCCCAGTTCTGTATTTGTCTAGGTAAGTTCAAATTGGGGGATATCAAGGGTGATTGAAGGGCACGCAGAACGACGTCACCGCACTCAAAGAAGGAAAGTGGGCAACACTCACCGACCGATATCCCGCTTCATCAAAGTAAATCAAGCCGCCCGTCCATCCGACAGTCGCCAGGGCCTGCTCGTACCGCCACAGCATCGCTCTGTGGAAGACCAGGAACTCAGCGTTCATGTGTGCCCAGTGGACATTGAGCACGTGGGTCGAAGTGAAGTCGTGCGCACTCATTCTCGACGGATCAGAGAATTGGAACGACTGCGGCCGTGTCGCAAGAGCCCGGACGGCGGCAATGAAGGCGCCCTTCTCGGCGTCGCTCAGCTGGCCCCACTCGCGCCGAACTCGTGGGTTCGTGCATGATCCGGATGCGCTGCTGATGGCCACGGCGACGATGGCGGCTGCGATCTTAAACAGGTGCATTTGAACGAAGAAGTGTGAGTGGAAAAGCGGAGATGATACTCCTTCTCTACGAGTCACGTGATCTTGCTACCCGCCTTTGCCGCTGCCAATCAATGCTGCCAAAACGATGAATATTGACTCAAGACCATCGCAATAATGCACATGTCTTTGAAAGTATACCATTTCCCTCCTTCGCCCACATTCAATACATAACAACACCCCTTCTCTTGGCTCCCTCCAATACTGCCAAAACCTCATTCCGCCGATTCTGCCTCGCCCACAAAACAGCAACTCCTACAGCCTCTTTCAACCCTTCATCTACAACCCACTCCAACTCTCTCCTTCCAAGCAAATACCGAACACTCTCCACAAGCCCCAACAAGGCGCTCTCAGCCAACGCCTGTCCTGCGTATTCTTCCACCTCCACGTACCCCGAGTCAAGTACAATTTGCATCATATCTGCACTGTTTGAATGATAAGCGAAAAAGAAGGCACTTCGGAAATGGTACATGAGTTCAACAGGTGTTGTCGAGTTTTTGGATACAACTGCAGGAATTGCACAACGTGCGAGATTTGTGTTTCCTGCATGTGCCGACCAGAGGAGTATAAGTAGTGGGTCATGTTTGGTGGTGTTCAATTGGATTGATGCCGTCGCTACATTCGTGAAAATCAATTGAAGAGAGTGGGATATAAGTGTGGCGGTTGGGTCGGGAAACATGTCAGGCATTATATCGGACCATGTGACAGAGGGCGTGTAGAAATACGGCAAATGCAGCCAGTTGATTGTGTTTACATTGTTGGGGTGGAGAATAGACAGAGTTTTGGATGTGAATCCAAATACTTCAACCAGGACAGTGATGTAATGAACTCCGAGTCGAGTAAACGGTATATGCGTCAGTTGATATGGGTGTATGACACGTTGGACTAAAATATGGTATTTCAAGTTTCTGGATGCAAACGAGGGGCGAGTGGCGAGTGACAAGAAGTGAGAACTGTAGCGACAACGACGATTCAACTGACCAACCCGATGCAGTTCATGTGGCGGAACAAATATAGCAACATGATTGAGAAGTTCGGTGGGAAGGAGGCTAAGAGTCATAGAAGATTGGCTGGTGGATTTCGGTGGCGAAGTGTGAATTAAACAAAACAAACAAACCACGTGCGAAAGCAACAATTATGCATTTTCTTTATTCCGCGATATCATTTCTTGAACTGCCTTTGCTACTTTAGTATCTTGAGATCCAACAAACGCGACACATTCTCCTTCGCCAAGACCACCCTTTCTCGCCGTTCTACCTGCCCGATGGAGATATGTTGGCAAAGTGGACGGAAAATCAAATGAAAAGACCTTGGTAACGTGAGGGAAATCAAGACCTCGCGACACTAAATCAGTAGCAACCAAAATCTGCAGTTTCGAGTCTGGTGACTTTGATGACGACGAAAGTGGCTTTCCAGCAGTGAAGCGAGCAATCAAGTTGGATTTTACATCTTCAGGCAAGTTCTTGTGGATTCCTGCAAGTTGAAGTTTGATTTCTTCCTGTTCACTCCAAAGTGCAACCTGTTTCACCAGAAACTCTACGGTGTCCTTCTCGTTGCAAAACACGAGCCACTGCGTCGGGGAATCAGATGGCTTCATCGAATCCATAGAAAGTTTGATGGCTTCCACAAACAATCGAAATTTGACTTCAAACTCCTCGTCAAGCTGTTGTTTTGTTGTGGGAGCCATTTCGGCTTCATTGTAGACATTAATGAGTGAATGAACAAGATTTGCCGGCGGAGCAGGTAAAGTCAGTGACTCTTCAGAACAATATTCGATATCAGGAACAAGTTTGTGGATATGCGAAGTCGCGTTTTTGACAGTTTCGTCTGAAGGAAGGGGCGGTAGAGTAGCAGCAACAAAGACCCATTGCAATTCCTTATTCAGCATCTTTTTTGCGACTGAATGAACTTCCCAGACAGCTGCACGCATTGAATCATCGTGCATGACCTTGTCTGCCTCATCAACAACAACGGCATCAGTTCGGGCCAACAGACGCGCCAGACCTTCGCGCACCTTTTTCTGCGATGGATTTTGTTTGAGCGGGGCGGCAAAGGCGGACAGGCCGAGCGGTGTTGCCACGGCAAAGAGTGGGTGCTTCAGCTGACCCGCGGAAACACCCGAAGGCGGCGGAAGAAGCGTCGCCGTTTCCCCGAAAGCCGCAATGTTTAAGAGGGTTTGGCGTGCGAGTCCCGGGGTGGGCGTCAGGACAAGGGCCCGTGGAGACAGCGGATGTCCCCTATTAGAATTGTTGTTGTTGCTGTCGCTGGTACTCTCTGGATTCGACAATCTGCTCAGCCGTCCAACGAGCGGAACTACAAATGCGGCAGTCTTGCCGCTGCCTGTTGCCGCGCTCACGACGAGACTCTGCCCGCGATACAGCCGATCAAACGACTGTCGTTGCACATCCGATGGCGCATGCTTGCCAATTCCAAGCCGCGAAAGCCCAGGCAAGAGTGATGCAGGGACTAGCGCTTCCCATGTGGCCGGTAGTGCAGGCGGAACGAGCCGTGATGTCATCCGCCTTTTGTTCGAAAGTAAAGTAGAGAAACAAAAAGAAAAGTCCTTTCCTTCATACAGTAATACCAGTGTCCTTTTTACCCTCCTTTACACTCAAAACATCTTCAGCTTCCTCCTTCACATTGCCCAATTGTGCCTCCAAATCCCCGTCTTCCTCCAGGAGCTGCTGAGACAACGCTATGCTGTTTCGACGTTCCGTACTCTTAGTAACAGACCGCGAAACAGATCGACCCGTCGTTATTCTTCGCACCATTTGTGCCGCGACCATCAGCATGGGTTCACTTCCCTGACTTTGACCATTCACGTCCTCTTCAGATCCTTTCTTGAGGAAGGGTAAATTCATTTTTTGTAAATGGCTTTGTACGTATTTGTAGATTCGTGTGGGTAGCGGGTCGATTTCATTATCAAGTCTTTTTTGCATTTCTATAGCAGCCAAAACAAATAGCCGGAATTCAGAGTAGTCAAGTTCCTATATAACCAGATGTTGTTAGGTTTGGATTGTGGCCGCGCTACAGAAGGAGTATCCAATTTCATACAATTCTTCCAATTTCCATCAAAAATGTCCTCATTAATGAACTAACCATATTTCCGGCAACATCAAACTCCTTGTAAATATTCTGAATGGCGCGCGGCGTAAAGTTGAACAAGAATCCCAAAGTGCAAAACTCTGTCAGTGAGATTGTCCTTCCTCCGTCTTCATCAAGAATCTCGAAACATGTACGCCAATGTTGATACATGAATTGCTTTCCCTGATTGTCTTTGATAGCGACGAGGATGGAAGTGAGCAGATAAAACTAATTGTTGACAGTTGGGTTAGTTACGCGAGACATACCACGACACACGATAACAATATTATTATGCTTCCATTCCATTTCCTTCATCTATTTTATGAAACAATGGATGGAGACTCACTTCATCAAACTCAACAGATCCACTGCGGTCAAGATCAAAAATATCAAACACTTTGTAAATGTGCTTTTCAGTGAGATCAGTCGCTATCGACATGAAGGCGTGGAATTGTACATCGTCAAGAGACCCTTCACCTCGCCAGTCCAATAAGTTGAAGGCCTGGAAGCAAAGGTAGGCGGATCTAGCCGTAAGCAACCCTGTATGCTTTATAAGACCACAAACACTTGCTATTGGTCTGATTTACCGTATGTATGATCAAGGTGTAGTCGTTTCAAGAATCCCCATTTGACTTTCATTTTTGTGTTTTGTTGTGACAATTCTTGGAAATCATTGATTCTCCAAACAGAATAAGGACGAATTATACCATATTCTTTTTTATATATATTACAGATGCTTTACAATTTCGTCAAAAAAGACTTGATGGCCAAGGTTGTTGAAGTGCACATCTGAGTACGAAGACAACTTTAAGTTCAAAACATTGGACAACAGTATTGGTGAGGAAAATTACCGTCGTAATAGAATCTCGATACGCTGGGATTGTATTCTCCGCTGGGACCTAACAAGACCTTCCATGAGTCCAAAACGCCCACATTTAACTCTGAAGCCAATTGTATCACTGCATTTTTGAGAACTTGCGTTCGTTGACGCGGTTCCTCTTCTAGCATCGGTGCAGGCGTGATTAAAAGGATCTTGGTTCTCGGATGTTTCTGTTTCGTAAAAATGATCATATCTTTCATGTTCTTGATGAAAACTTCAGTTGGAAGGTTTTGATATGCCTCGCTGTCGTTTAGTTAGCTCGTTGGAATCACTTCCAGAAGTGAAGAAGCTCACTCAGTTCCCAGCCACAGAGTCAAAACAGACGGACTTTGATCCACCGCAAGCGCCGATTTAAGAATTGATTCGATTTGAGGTTGAATATAGCTTGCAGTTTGGCCTAGGTGTTGCTTGAGTTGGTCCAAGCATCTTCCACAGTAAGGTGGCACATTTACCTGAGATCCCGCGATTAAGAATATCTCGACGCCTACGAAAGTGTGCCTCCAAACGAATGCCAAAGCCAAAATCTGGAGCACTATGGGCTTCGAAAGTGAGGGAATCACCAATCATTACAATTGGATCTTCAAAGCCCCACGTATTAGGTCTGCTCGAGACGACAGCTTTGTGGCCACGGGATTCGCTAATTGTGACTTCGAAGGCAACGAGACAACAGAGGGACAGCAGTACAATCACCCAAGCAACTGATGCGAATTTGGTCAACATTTTCCAGAAACAACTCAAAAACTACAAATGTATTCTGTTGTCACTTTTCACGATTGATAATCTTATCCTTTCTCCTCGCTTCAAACTCAGCATATCCATCGAGTTCCCTTAACTTTGATTCATCAAAATCCCCATTTCCACCAATGTCAACCCAAACAAGTCGTGTGTTCTTGAGGACAGCAGAAGGAAACGATTGCAACGCGTTATTCACCAACCGAATTGCCTTTAACTCGGGTAGACCACTGAACGCAACAGGAATCTCTTGAATCAAGTTCTCGTTCGCGTTGATTTCTTCAAGACGTTTACAAGAACCTAACGAGGAAGGAAGAGTAGTGATTTGGTTGTTTGAAATGTCCAGGGTGATGAGGGACTTGAGTTCCCCGAGTTCATCAGGAAGGGCTCGAAGGCGATTGGAAGAGACGTTTAGGGTTTTGAGGCTCGTAAGGAGAGATAGTTCAGCGGGAAGAGCAAAGAGGGCGTTTGAAGCGAGGTTCAGGGTTTCGATCTTGGTTAATTTGGTCAAGTCAAGAGGGACGTTTGTGAATAAGTTTGAAGCGAGGTTGACTGTTTTGAGATTTGTCCACTTTGAGCAGCCTGAAGGTAGATCGTCCAGCCTGTTTCCTGACAGATCAAGTGATCGCAGTTGTTTGATGGCAAGAACATCGAGGGGAAGTTTCTTGAGGGCGGCGTCGCTCAAGTTGAGGACCATCGTCTTGTCCGCGTTTTCGATTCTTTCTGCCAGAGAGAGTTTGTTTCCCATGATCGGTTTATGTGTTGTTGTTGTGTGTGCGAGAGGAGCTTGTTTGGGGGATGATTTCTTTTGAACTTGATCTTGGAAGTGATGGAAGCTCTTGTCGCTCTGGCCAACACGGCAACTCTCTCGGCCCGCGTCTCTGTTGTCCGCGGCTTAAATCCAGGAAAGTTTACTCTTCAGGGAACCAACACGTATCTTGTCGGGACTGGTGCGAGACGGCTGCTTATTGACACGGGGGAGGGGAAGCCGGGCTACCTTCCACTGCTGCAGCAAGCATTGCAGGAGCGAGGAAATGCTGTTATTTCAGACATCTTGATTACACATCGGCATCATGGTACCTTCTGTGTTGTACACTCCCACACACCTCTGATTTGAAATGCTCATAGACCATATTGGCGGTATCAAACACATCTTGGATGCATCCTCTCATTCGCCAATCAAAATATGGAAACGAATCACTGATCAGGACACTGCAAGAGATATTCACTACAATCACATTGAAGAAGGCCAGGTCTTTGAAGTGGAAGGCGCGAAAGTAAAAGCTATTTACACTCCTGGGCATTTGGATGATCACGTCGTCTTTTACCTGCAAGATGAATGTGCTCTATTTTCAGGAGACTCAGTGTTGGGACAGGGATCCACCGTCTTCACCGATTTGAAGGAATACATGGACTCCTTACGGAAAACCCTAGAGCATTGTGTCAAAATTGACAAGATATATCCGGGACACGGTCCAGACTTAGAGAATGGGTCGAAGGTGGTTGAAAAATATATTCAGCATCGTGTGGACAGAGAAAACGAAATCTTGGACTTTCTGAGGAGGCAGAAGGCTCCTTGCACCAGCTGGCAGATTGTGGAAACCATCTACGCAAAGTACAACCAAAATATTTGGCCTGCTGCGGAAAGGAGCGTTTTGTTGCACTTGGATAAACTAGTTGTGGAAACGCGTGTGATTCGCGATGGCATGGGGCCCAAGGCGACATATTCATTATTTGGATGATTAAAAACACTTTTATTTGGACTCAATTAAAAAAAAAAGTATCGAAAAGGATGCGATGGTCAAGGGTGGACAAAGGAAAAAAGAACTAAGCTTGATGAACTTCAGGCATTGGAAGCGCTTTGTTCTCCAAGGAAATAATTTCATTGACGGGATTGCTGCCTGAATCCAGAGCACGACGCAATTTCAGGCAATCCTCGAGCTTTTCTTTTTCATCATTGAACTCATTATTTCCAAATTTAGAAACTTGTTCAATCATTGCCTGAAGTACAGCAACCTCTGCAATTACGCTCTGAATATAGAATGCCACATCGCCGACAGTTTTGACAAGTGGCTTGTATTAAATTTCGACTTAATGAGTCCATGATTGAGTCGCTTCGTATCCAGCCAATGGCTTGATTCAGCACAAAAGTCTTTATAAGAATTCAAGTCATTTGTTGTGCCTACCAATATACTGACCGCATTGTCTTCATGTTGTTTAAAAATTCTTTCGCCACCAAGACTGACGAGAATTCTGATGATTTTCATTGTTTTCGCAGCGTTAAAGGTTTTAAGCATGTGAGGAACTAATTTGGTTGCCATCAAGACAACGTCATGCTTATAAGCGGGAGAGACCCAGCTAAGAGAAGTCGACATGCAAAGTTGAATGTGTGATTTTCCTCAGATTTCTCTTCTTGCGTTACTAGTTTGAGACGCTGCTGTGTTACAAAGCGGAAGGCTTCATCTTCAACGACGTCTTCGCTTCCAACGTACCAAATTTTTGACTTAGACACAGGAAGATAGCCTCTAGAAAAATTAAGAAATTGCTTTGTGTCATTAGTCGCCTCCAAGAAACGCTTTCCAAGTGAATATGAGAGGATAGCCAAGGCCCCAACGCCATCCTTTGAACGGCGCATTTGAATTTCATTGTAGTTCCCTTTCATTGCTGTTTCTTCACGCGTTGCAAACATGAGCTGTTGGGTCTTATACGCAAGAAGTTCAAGTTTCACAGCAATCCGATCGTAAAGCTCAGCACAACGGAGAGAATCTCTAATACTCTGACATATTTTTCGTATTTTGATCAATTCGTTCTCAATTCTGTATGGGCACATTTTGGTTAATTCCTTCCTTATTTAAAAATCGTCTTACCCAATAAGGCATTGCATTTCATTTTCTCCGACCATTCCCTTCTTTATATCAAGTGTGTGAATGTCTTTGTAGAATTTGATACGGTTGTCCAACAGTTCCAATGCACTCTCCTCTTTTGGGCGGATACCAAGAAGATGGTCCTCAACAAACTTACGCATCTCTCCAATAATGGCCAATCGGAGAATTTTTTCATGGGACCAAGTAGCCTTGAATGCTTTTTCCGCCGAGGTGACACCATGAGCATAACACCAGTGATGAAGGGTTTCAAGACTTGGGGTGAGATGTTCATCGGTGAAACTGGTTGTGAACTTGATTTTGTCCTGTGCAATCATTGCATACTGCATCAGTTCCCACTCTTTTCCTTCCTCAAAGTAATGCATTTGGGCTTGTGCAGTATTGGACGAGGATTTCAGCTTCAGTAATTCGTTGGCCAATCTTGTGACTTGTTTCCACAATGGTCCATCTTGAGTCGATTGAAATTGCAATTTCGGCATTTCGTCAAACGTCCAGGTTCTTTCTTTTTCCTCTCCCCTTTCTCCGTTCCGAGTGAATAAATAAGAAACAGGGTTCAAGATGGTTCATGATGGTTCAAGATATATAATAATGTTCTGCCAATTTTTTTTCATTCAAACTTTCAAATCATTTCCCAAATTTCTGATCCACTCTCCGAATAACGATCCACCGCCTGATTCTCGTCACTCCCTCCATATTTCCCATTCATTTCTCCACGACAGACGCCATTCCTCCGACAAAGTCCCTTTACACAACATTTCCTCAACCCTTCACTCATTCCAGCTTCTGAGTCCGTATCGATAGCCACTTCAAACAGAGAGGCAACAGTGGAGCTTTCACGACTCCTCTGTCTTCCAGCTGGAGACTCGATTCCAGCAAACGCGGCATCATTGTAAAAGTCCGATAGAATATAATCTTCCGCTGCAGTTGCGCTGCTGTAAGATGGGAAACCTTCCATACGGCTCGTAATAATCTCTGATGATGTTGAGCTACCGTGACCAAGTCCATAAATAGATTGCATAAGAGCGTATTCCATACGACGAATAATAATAAGCTTGTCTAGGTGGGACGATCCTTTCATACTAGAGTGAGTGGTATTCGATTCGTCGGTGCTCGTAGTTTCGTCTTGAGCTGTTCCTTCGACCGAAACTCCGTTATTTGAAATAGCTGCTTCAACGTTATTTGAGGTTGCTGTTGTGATTCGAAGGGCGTCTAATTGATGTTGTGCGAAATCAAAGGCGACTGATGACGAGACTGGGTCTTCCAACACACAATCAATATAACGCTCAATAAGCGAAATAGTTGACTGCTTCATTTTTGAGATTCTAGGGGATGTTGAAGGAACGGTTGATACTTCCTGAATCAAATTGGAAAGGCTCGTGATGTAGGACTGGAGATGTACGACTGTTGGCACAAGACGTGGGGAAGATATTGGACTAAAATACGTTGGGAAATGAGAATGAGAGGGTACACGTTTTGTTCCGCTGGTTGTTGAAAAAGCACGCGGACTGTTGGTAAAGTTATCCAAGTCCATACTCCCACAACTAATTCCGGACATACTCAATGATTCTTCTTCGTCTTTCATCTCCATAAACCCCGCATTGCTGCTTATACTACTGTTGATACTATTTTGATGAAACACGTGAGAAAGAGGACTGGGTGCAGTTCCAGGGATACGGCCGGCGTTGACGACACAACCAGAGGTTCCTTCCATCAACAGATTAGACATGACCCCCTCAACGCTTTTCAGAATCTTGACGATTTTAGCAGTCGACACTAGACGTGCGAACCGAATCTTGAGTAACTTTTTGCGAAACCATCTCTGAATCTTTACTGCTGCGGCCGTGTTGATGGGCGATGCTTTAAAATATCCGACAGCCTTTTTTGATTTGTTGAGGATGTTGGCTCTGGCCCAACGTTGTATACGGACGGTGGCACGGAGAATATTCTTGCGGCGCTGGAGTTGATCAGCTGAGGCTGTTGGCTGTGAGAGAATATGCGGGTTTCTGAGTTTTGAGGCAGTGAGGCCGGGAGCGGAGTTGAGAGCCAATAGATTTCGAAGATAAGGTTTGGCAATCAAGGGATTGCTTTGACTCGCCGGAATGGCTGGAGGCAAGGGCGATGACGCGGAGTTTAAAGAGTTGTTATTTGAAGAGAGTACTCTGAGAGCGTGTTGGCTGTGCAGGGGCAGTTTGAGAGCGAGGTTGTTTGTGGAGGAAGGTGGGGGAATCATGACCCGCGGCGCTACTCGTTGAAAGCCAAGTGGCAGCGACTTGCCTCCGAGAAGCGATGCAAAGACAGGCGACGTGCGTGGTGGCGCTCGTCTGGTGCTCGGATTGCTGTGGTTGCTGCTGGACATGGTCGTGGTGGTGGTGGTGGTATCCTTGGGTGGCGCGACTTTTGACTTGTTTTTCCCTTGTCCTTCCTGACCCAGAAAGAGGATCGCAGAGATAACAAATCAATTATATTCAGAAATGAAGAACAATAGCCAGAAGTAAACATTTAAAGCTCCCCTTTACACAATTTGTGGATTCTGCGGAGGTCATCAATCCAATCCACCATTTCCTGCTCCGATGAGGCAGCAAGAATCAAAGTCCTCTTTGCCAAAGCGACTTTGAAGCAATACATCTGCCCTCTTCCTTGAGAATCAATCTCTAAAATATCTAACACAGTCCGCATAGGAACGATTCGCTTCACCACATATTCCTGCAAAGGACGACATCAGTAAACTTCCATCAAATACCAGGGAAAACTCACCCCGCTATCTTTATAACACATTAATTTCCCATTCCGTAGGACAAACCATCGCTTCTTCCAGAACTTGTTGTACTTTGTCCCTTGCTTCTGTAAATACCCTTCTCGTACAACAGTATTATCCGTGACTCCCACAATCTGCTCTCCGACCACTTGCATAGTAGCACCAGCAGCTGAACTACTTCCCACTTTCCTTGTTGGACCACTGGGCCCAACAAACAGCAACCCTCCATCTTCATCCTCGTCACTACTTGATAACACATACTGTTGACCGCTGTTGTTCAGTTCTTTCTTCCGTTTCTCTACAATTGGGAGCGAGGCTTCACTTTCTGATGGTTTGAATTCGGCATTCGGGTCGTCACGCAGTGCTACTTTATGTAAGGCTTCAGACTTTGCGCGAGACACGGATACTGCAGTGCTATCCCCTCTTGGTTTACGGAGAGCCGATTTGGTGGGGACTGAAGATGGGTTATAGCTGGAAGGCGTTGGAATCGCCGAAGTGGGTGGACCATCTGTGTCATTCGACATGCTCCGAAAGTTTGTCGGTAAAGACATACTGGCCGAACCACCTACTTGTTGTGAGTATTGTCTTGATGTTGCGGTATTTGGTTGGAATCCATAAATTGGCGATGTTGGGGATTGAGTGGCCGATGAAGAGGATGGACTTGTTAGCTCTGAAGCCTGGCCTGAAACAACAACATCCTGATTTTGCTGATGCATATGGAGTGGTGACATAGCCGGTGTCGGAATTCCACTCGTCGAAGGAAGAGGGGGCTGGGGTTGAGGTTGGGATTGAAGGAGACTGGAGAGGTTAGAAGTTGTTGTCACAAGATGCGGTTGGTGCTGAAGACGAGGTGTTGCTTCAACAGATCCATCCACTGATGCGATAGGTGAGAGAGAACTGGAAACGCTGCTGAGTCTCAAGCCATCCACTGCAAGAGTTGAGGAGCCTCCACCAGTTGGAATCATAGAAGGGGTGGAAACATATGTAAGAAGCGATGAATCCATTGTTCCGATAGATTCTTGTGTTGATATTTGTGATTTGCTGTCATCGCTGCCATTTGGGTCAGGGACAAGTGGGGAACTCAAAAGCGGTCTGCTTCCAAGTGGAGCACCTAGAGAAGGACGCTTTACAGAAGATACAAGAGCTTCAGATCCACTGCCAGCACTGAACGACGTTCGGGGAGTAGTGAGAGTTGGTGACACATGATTGGCGACAAAGCTGTCGGCAAACTGAACTTTGGATTCTGGTCTTCCAATAGTCCCTGGGTTACTTCCTGGCGAAGCTACATAGCTTCCTCTGCGACTTGGGTCATTGGATGCGACGCGTGATCTGACAGGTGGTGGTGGACCTCCCATCTGCTTTTGAAATTCCCTCAACGCTTCACGTAATATGAATGTCCAGCTCTCCATTTCACTAGGACTTTCGGCTTGAAGAAAGAATGTTCGGTCTCGTGTCACGACTCCAAACACGTTTTGTCGGTGAGCAAGATCGACATCGGCTACGGTAGTCACGTTTTCGAGTGGAATGATATTGAGAAGTTCGTATTCCTTGTCGTTCTTGTAATACGCAAGCTTCACTGACCGCAGCACGAACCATCTCGTTTTCCAGGTCTGATTCGATTTGAAATAGGCGATTAGTTGAGAACAGAACTGAACGGTATCAGATATTCCAACAGCTTACCTTTCGTTTCTCTCCCTTCTTCAATAGATAACCACTCTTTAATACCTTCTCAGCATCCAACGATCCCCATCCCACAGATCCAGGTATACTTCCCGACTGACCATTACTCACTGAGGAGATTCCACCAAAAGTTACAGCGCGGTGAGCCTCATCGGAATCATAACCATCATCAGCATTTCCAGCTCCGCCTGAAGTTTGCCCACCCGCAGCACCCGTAAACTCCTCCTTAGTTCCATTCTTTGGGCTAAACTCTTTCCTCCCTGGAAGCGGTAACGGTGGGACTGCAGTAGCCGCAGTTGGCGAAGTTGTGGCGGACAAGAGGGTTCGAGGAAACGTGGCTGGTGGGGCTGCCGGCGAAGGGCCTTCAGTTTCAGAGTCCTCCGTATCTGAGAAAGGATAGCTGATCCGTGGGTGTTGCATCTAGTGGACACGTTATAGTTGAGTTTTCTCTTGTGAAGTGGGAATGGAGGATGAGAAATGATGAGTGGCAATCACTTGAACATAAGTCTGTCCAACCACTCAAACGGGTTAGAGCTAATATTTCTGAGAGGGTTCAAGGGCGTTTCCTTATTGTAATTGTTGATTGTTGAATGTTTGATTGCTTCCCAACAGAAACAGTGTTCAAGCCACCAGAATTAAGAGCACATTCTTACCTGAGAGTCGCGATCAATCGGAACGCTCTTGATTTCGAGTCCGTTGATTGCGTTAGATTGATCGGAGGCATCGCTGCGCCGTGGGCGGTAAGTGTCTGTTTCATTGAGGTAAGAACCTTGTTGGAGAGGATTGGGAAGCTGGAATGTGCAGGGACGGTAGAGAGATCGATTAAGGCATAAAGCAGTAAACAGGCGTTTCTGCCTTGCGATACAGCGACTAGCCAAGGTGACGTGGAATGGATGATGACGAAATCAGCAACGAACCCATGACTTCTTTCCCCAGGTTTTTTTCTTTGAAATGGTTTCGCTGGAACTGAAAGTCAAATGCAAGTCACAATAGTATTTATTGTATCTGTGTCGCTGTTTTCCAGACTTGTTCAAGGTAACGGCTGTTCACTGTTCCGGCTTTCACACCAGGAAGTCCATTAAATTTTGACTTCAACTCATCTCGCTTATGCCGTGACTGTAACTCAAATAAAGCATTCTCCAGGATCATCTCTTCTTTCGTAGTTGCGCCACACGGTGTGCCAGAGTCTCTTTTTTGGTTGAAGTCCGCGATACCTCAACTTTGTCCTTCTTGGTGGATTCCTTCGCTTCTTCTATTTGGTTCGTATTATCAGGTTTCAAAGACACTACTTTGACTGGCGGTCCCAACTCCCGCACAAGCTTCATCCAATCCGCCCATTTTTTCGACAGAACCTCTTCCGTTCCTTCTGCTGCAAGTTCTTTGACAAGTGTTATCTCAGATTCTTCTGTATCCAAATACTTTCGGGGCACACGAACGTCATCAATACGATCAAGAATCAACTCGCGATGAACAATACCCGTCCGTTTATCCTTAAATATTCGCCATTTCCCACTTCGAGGTTGAATCTCTTGCACTTTTGTAATCACGTCGTCGTCTTCACCCATCGGCAACACTTTTTTGAAGGAATCAAACTGGACAGGTGAAGTTGAACCGTCCTTCTTGCCTTCGTTGCAACAAGGAAGAACGCCAACAACATTTTTGACGCGATCCCATTCAACGCCAGAGAGCCATATTGGTTTCGCGACATCAGCAACAAGGAGGCGGCGATCGTGACGGGCCTGCCATTGGTCTGACTCACTCAATGGAGTTGCACACGGGTCAACTGGATTCAGTTCTTTCCGTGAGCCCAGCAAGTCGTTTTCAAACTTAGCGTCATGCCACCATTGTTCTTGTATCAGTGCGTATTCTTCAGCGGTAATAGTTTCCCATGATACTTCGTCCAAATCTGGAGGCTCTTCTCCAGCTTCGTTAGATGCAGTATTTTGGTTTCGCTTTGCTCGACGGTTTGTTCTTGCAGATACGTTTTTGGACGGGTTTGGTGGATCTGTTTGGAGGGCTATTGAGGCTGTATGCGACCATGGCGTTATTGGAGCGCGTGTTTGTTGTGTTAGGTGTCGAATTCGTGTTTGAGCGTGAGCTAGGAGGTGAGCGAGGGTTTCTTCGGATAGGTGCTGATTTGTCAGATCCTCGTTGTTTGGAGGGATATCGCGGGGTCGATCGGGAAGGGAAAGAAGCTTGATCTAGTATCTAAGTTAATATAATTGCTTGAATAGCTGAATTCAAAGAGAAGGTGCTGGTGTAAGTTGAATTTCAGAATGAAGGATGTACCTCCTGGTCGTCTCTTTGTTTTATGTTCATCTTCAAAAGGGGGGTTATCTTAAACTCTCTATGTGGTAGCGATAGTAAGGGAAGCGACGTTATTGAGTGACGCGTGTGAATGTCACCCCGATACGATTTGAGAGAAAGCATATTCAACCTAATTCTTTTTTCTTTCTTCTTTCTTACTTATTCGTTATTGTGAGTCACGCACTCACGCCAAAAAAAGCAAAGAAAGGACGATGCTCCCACTCCAAACACTCCTGCGACTCTCGACTGCAGGGACTCGACTGGTGGCATCACCAACAGCACGATCTGTGTCTAGAGCACCTCTGACACGGATGACAGTGGCTGCAACTTGTCCAATTCGGTTCTCGAGTGCAGCCTCGTCTGGATCAACTGGCCCAACAACACCATTACCAACGACCTCAAATCCACTCAAATCCGCGGCAACCAAAACAGCCACTCCAACTTCAAATGCGCCCAAGTCGTCGACCGGCAGCACCCACGCACCACCACCACCACCACCACCACCACCAACTACAAACACGTTCCCTTCCAACGAGTCGCTGGTCCGACGGATGCGCGGCCTCAAAGCCACGGCCGATGACTCACCGGACGCGCTGCTTCGAACTCTGGCGCGCGATGCCGCAATTGCCGCCCGTGCCTCCGCCGATGTCGCGCGCCGCATCGCCGCTGCCTCCGAGAACGACGGCGAACGAGACGCGATTCCTGGCTTGACCTCGATCGCGGACTGGCTGGATACGCTGAAGCTGCGTGAGCGGGCCACAACCGCGTTTGACGCAATCGAGAAGAAGGACTTGAAGGCGTACAACAACGCCATCAATGTCAACGCTATTTATGCGGGTCCTGATGCTGCATTGGCACTCATCAAGACAATGATTGAGCAGCTTTCTATTCAGCCAAACGTTGATACGTTCTCTCATATGATTCTGGCTTACGCGTGCGTTGCCCCCCAATTCTACAATCCCATCTCATCTTAATCTTCTTTTACTAGTAACACAAAGAATGTCGCGGAAGCTCAAAAGTGGTTCGACGTTTACAGAAACTCGGATGAGCCAACTTCCGATGGACCTTACAACAACTTGGTGACTGCTTACGTCAATGCCGGCGACTTGCCTGGAGCTTTGAATGTGTTGTCTGTCATCATGGCTGAAGACAACATCCCGCTCACTTCCTCCCATTTCGCAAACTTCCTTGATGCCCTCAACCTCAACAACCACCACTCCCAAGTAATTGACTGGTACACTCGCTTATCCTCCGACAAAGCGGGTCAATTTCCTCCCGTCAATGATGCCATTCTTGATGTCGCTTTTGATTCTGCTGTCACCCTCAAACTGAGTTCCCTGATTCAACAACTGTACCCAGCAGCTCCATCTCGTGCACCAACTTCGTTGTCCCTCTGTACCTACGGATCCTCAGTTCTGAAGTCGAAAACTCCTAACGTCGCAGAAGCATTGAAGGTCGTGAAAACTCTGAACGAGAACGGCAACATTGTGGACCCCTTACTTCCCACCTTTTTCATCGACATTATCAAAGTGCCTCACCACTTGAAGTCGGAGTTTCCTGACGCGGATGTTTTTATTCAGCAAACTGCAGTCAAACGTGATTGTTTTGAACGTGTTGTACGATTCATTACGAGGCAAGGTGTAATCAACTGCGGAAATGATTTTGCTGCTGCGTTGAAATGGTTCAAGTTTTGTGAAGAACAAGGTGCGGCTGTTGGACGAAGCCGTGAAGCGCTTTGGGAATCGTACCTCGAAAATGGTATTCAAAAGCCTGATGGAAATGGTCCAAAGTTATCAGAGAAAGACTTTGAAACACTCTTCAATATCTGTGATCATTCAAAACGCTCATGGGATATTCTGTTTGAGGATTTGAAGTCCCGAAAAATGGCTGTTACCAAAGGAATGAGTGATGCTGCTATTGCTGGAATGCGTGCAAATGATCGTAAACAAGCTCTCAATGAGTGGATTAAACTCATGCGTCAGAAAGGAATCATTCGTGGTTCTCTTGTTGAGGGTGAACAAATTTCCTGGGAGGTTATGCAGACCTTGAACACACAGATTATGGATCTGTGCAAGAAAAAAAGGTTGGATCAAGCCTTGAAAATCAAGGACGATGTCTTGGCCTCAACCACTTGGTTTCCTTCTATCCAAGCCACCCACAGCTTAATCACCACCATGATGGGTGCAAACCGTATCCCCGAAGCCCTTGAATTCTCCAAAATCGCCATGGCCGCAGCCGAAAACCTCAATGGCTCAGCTGAGCGCAAGTACGGTATTCAAGACTCCCTAATGACCGGATGCCTCCTCGCCGACGACATCCCCGCCGCTCTCGAACAAGCAAACCTAATCCTATCCACGTTCAACCGCCTCCCATTCAACCGAAACATTGGCAAACTCGTGAGCCGCTCCACATTCCACCACCAGTCAAAGTTGAGTGACCCATCCAAAGCCCCACTCGCCCTAGTCGCCGAAACCATCAGCCGATTCTTACCGCACCTCGACTTGTACAAGTCTAAAGCGGGTACGGGTGAATCCGTGCGTGACCTCGAGGCTATCACTTGGAACGATATTGTGTGGATCTTGTCTCGTGGTGGGAAACTTAAGGACGCGTTGGAAGTGTATCAAGCGAAGCGAAACTTGATTCGTGCACCAGCTCATAAAGCGCTTCTCTCTGCATCGTGTGCTATGGCGACAGACGCGTCACAGCCTTTGGAGCTGCTCGACGATGCGTTGGAGCAGTATTTGGAGATTGGGGCTGGTACTTTTGGGTTCCTGGATGGAAGTTGGTTTGATCCTGTTGTTGTGATGCTTGTGGAACGGTTTGACAATGTGGAAGGTGCTGTTGGGGTATGGAAGGAGATGCAGCGGGCTGCTGGAGCGCGGATGGGAGGTAAAGCGTATCGTGTTCTTGTTCCAAAGGCGTTGGAGAAAGATGCGTTGAGGGAGAGCTGTGTCTCGATGCTTGTGGAAATGAAAAAGAGTAATTACCTTGTGGATAGGGAGTGGGTTGACAAGGTTTGGGGTAGTGAGGTGGGACAGGCAACTGTCCTTGCTTTGAAGGGGAACTATGCTTTCCTGTTTTCTAGAATCATCGCAGACCTCGGACGGAAGGCGGAGAAAAGTGCTGCTGTGACTCAAGCAGTCAAGGAGGAAGTTGTGGATTCTGCAATTCCGCAGGACCTTCTTGAGTGGGCCTTACGCACGCAACTTAATAATTATCGAGAGGATAAAAGCTTGCAAGACTTTGTTCGGTTGACAAGAATGTTGCTCAAATCATACAGTTGAGTAGTAGTTGTTTTTTCATATTCTTCCCAACTTACAAATGGAGCAGAAGCACCATCTACTACGAAGCTTGCCAAATCCATGATTTTGAATTTATCAAGACAAGGAGAATTTGAAGAAGCATTGAATGTCCTCGTATCATTGAGCCCACCATCAGCAGACGCAACTTCCGAAAACGCTCGAAGTCTGGAATGCGTTTCTATTCTTGTATTTAATGCCACCAAGTTGGGTAACGATGAGATTGCCGCCAAAGGATTGGCGATTTTGAAGGAGGATGGGTTCCCTGATGAGGAGGTTACGATGGTCACTGATGGTGTGAAGCAAATTAAGGAGCGACTGGGAGCGGCTCAATAAAGATGATTATGATCGTTTATTCACCACGTTCCGTGGACTTTTATTGGGTCATTCCAAGAAACACAGAATCAAAAGTTGACATTCCTACTTGACTCAACATATCTTCTCGTTTCCCAAACGCGCGAGGAAGATCTGGAGAACTTGATTCCTCCACGTCAACAAATCCCGAATTCTTTTCTGAACCGGGTCGCACTTGTCGTCGATATATCTTGCATCCCGACTTCAAAGCTTCTCGAGCAAGGTTTTCGGCATCTGCGTTTTCAAACGTCTGAATGTGTTTGAAAGTGATATTTGGTTGAAGGGGCATGTGGACAACAACTCCATCGCGTCACGGTGAAAAGGAGCAAGCGTTGGAGTGAGATGAGGGTTGGAGGAGCCTTCCATCTGAGTGTTTGTGCACTCGTGAGACAGTGTTGATCATGAAGATTTTGAATACACACCTGCGTTATCACAATCGATGAATCAGATTCACAATAAACTTTAGTGAAGCCGCATTTCTTGGCTCGTTTTAACGCTAGAAGCAGCGCTGCATAGGCTAGTTGATGGCCGATTGGTTCAGAGTCAAAGTGAAGAACATTGGCAGATTCGACAATGACAGGAAACCCTTGCGTTCCATTCGAAAGCTGCGTCTGTCTATCCAATGAGTAGATTACCGTAGATACAGCTGATGACTTGTTGGATCGGTTTGTGGCGAATGCGAAACGAATCAATCCTTTAGATGGCATTTTTATAAGTTACTTTGAAAATAAACATAATTTACTAAATTCATATGTCCAAAAATTCGGGTATATTGCTGGAAACCCGGTCGGGGTTTGCACAGGGTACTCTCTTGCTGGTTCACGTCATTCGCTCTTATCAGAGATTTGAATTCTGTGGAGGATTCCATCCTCGAAAGAGTATGTGGTTGCCAATTTTCGTCCAATGCAACCTCAGACAACATTCTCAATGCAGAAAGGTTTAAAGATTGCAGATTGTTTCCTGATGATGGCTGTGATACTTTGGGTGCGAATGGATTATGAAAGGACTTAAACGAGTTCTTGTGAGACAATACAGCAGGAAGTGGAGGAAGCATAACGGCAGTACAAGGATTTTCGTTATTTTTGACGCAGTGGAGACAGAAGAGGTGTGTGAATTTCCAGACTGAAGGAAACTTTGGAAGAGTGTAATGGCCATGCAACTGGGTATAGTTTATAGACGCAATGTGTGTGAAAGTTGTTGTCGTTGGAAGCAG
>MCGO01000266.1:0-45681 GCA_002104985.1 Rhizoclosmatium globosum
GCCTCTACAACAATGCCACTTGCTCCCAATCTAGTGAGATCAGTAACATCTCCTCGGCCCCGAGTTCAGTATCACTCGAGGTCAGCCTCAAGCTGTTGGTAAAACCGAATGTTATGAATACGAGGTTGTGAATGACCGTGCAGCTTGGCTTTACACTTCATCAGTTGGCTGTCCTCCAAGCACGCAACCGCCTATGGTCA
This sequence comes from Rhizoclosmatium globosum, assembly GCA_002104985.1. Taxonomy (NCBI): domain Eukaryota; kingdom Fungi; phylum Chytridiomycota; class Chytridiomycetes; order Chytridiales; family Chytriomycetaceae; genus Rhizoclosmatium; species Rhizoclosmatium globosum. The sequence goes on from MCGO01000266.1 coordinate 201, forward strand.
TTGCCCAAAAGTCAAGCTCAAACCTCTGCAGGCAAAGATCCTGCTTTGTAAGTGGCCCTTTTTGGCCGAGCATTCGAGCAATACTGCGCATTCCGGGAATTGGATGGCTTGTTTTTCAATTGTGCTTTCACAAATGATCCATATGTCTCGCTATATGTGAATACATGCAGTGGCAACCAGCGAAACGTAAAATCATTCTCTTGTACGCGAACCAGCGTATCCAATGGAAGGCGGAAATTCTTGTTTGCAAATGTTACTTCTGGAGCCAATAGCGTCATTGTTTCTGAATTACAGTGAGCCATACACTTCAGCTACATTGATCAAGAAGGAAGAATACGTTATTTCAAAGTCTGCCTCGAATGTAACTTGTATTGCTGGACAGCCGAACCCACTGGTTGCTGTCGTTTATCAGCCTACTGTTTTTCACTTACACGAATAACCAGAATTTTGTACATTGTGTTGGTGTAGGGTTGCTGTTGTGGTGATTCTTGTTGCTGTGTTCTGCTTTCGTGGCAACTTCGGCAAACCAAGTGTCTCTAACTGAAAGCCTCTTTATCATTCCTTTCTTTTCTCCTCTGTTATGTGAGTGCATAAAAGAATAAAATAATTTCTCAATTTCCCTCAATATCAGTCATTTTCGTATCCTTCTTCTCCTTCCTCCTCCTCCTCTTCCTCCTCTCCTCCTCGGTTTCTACTTCTGGTTCTTCGCCTTCCAAGATTATAAATCCATTTTGTCTCATGGCTTCAAACGCGTCACTTTCTTCAAACAGCCGAAGCAACATATCTGCCAACCCCAGGATTCTTTTCAAATTACGAACATTGGGGCTCTTTGCTGCGTCGATACAAAACTGTCTTTAATTACATGAGAGCGGAGCCTCAATGGAATGCAGGGTTCTCCAAATACCATCCGGGTAGCGTTCCAACCAATCCATCGCGAATACAAAGCGCTCTCCAAGCAGATGAAGCGCGAATATCGCGGAGAAGAGATGCGAATCGTGAGTGTACTTGATCACATTTTGAGATTGAGGGTACATCCAGAAAGGAAAATATGTGCAGAAGGATGTCGTCTGGAATGTTAGTGAACCGGCCCACTGTCATAAGTGGTTTCATACTCGAACTCTCATCAGAAGGATTCGTAGACGAAATAAACACTTGAAGTATTTCTTGAGGGGAATTGGGGGCACCTTGGTGAGTGTAATACGCTTGGCAATTTCTGTGCATTCTTGACAGTAGCTTGGTTTGGAGTTGGGTAAAGTAAGGAAGAGACTTGTTCAACCCTCTCAGTTGTGGGATCTCGACTTTTCGTTGTTGCCATTTTTGGATTGTGTCGGCTATTGAAGAAGAGTCAGAAATTCGTTTTTTCCCATCAAATACCTTTCACTTGAAGTGGAGGTAGCATCAATGGATTCATCAAAAGCCACTCTTCTCCATCAGCGAGTAGCCACTCTTGATCCCAGTTATCAGAACTAAAACCATAATCAATTCCTATTCACTTCCTGTCTGTTGCTGAATTCCCATTCCCACTGCCCTAATAGGCCTTCACGTTCTTGACCCCATTCTGACACAATCCACTGTGCAAGCACTTTCATGTAATGAGCAAGAGAAGTAGACGGCGAGTCCTGGTTCCAAACAGATGATTTGAGCCAGACTTTGGATGCAAAGATGAGGAAGCATGCGGCATGCAAAAACAATACCCCCCATATCGTGAGTGTCATCGTCCCCTTGGAATGGAAAACGTAGCTGAACCCCAGTCCGTTCGACCATAACCAGTTGGAAATCCATCACAAGGTCTTAGCTTTTGACAGGCACGGACAAAACCACTTGTCCCAGGTACGCGGATAATATTCTTGTTCCGGTGGATTAGTGTCATGATCTCGGATATCATTCTCCGTGGCGACACCACACAGAGCACAGAAGGTTGCTGAACCTCCCATTTGAGACGTTGTTTTTTTCGTGGGGCCAAAAAAGGTTCCTTCCATGATTTATACAAAAGCACGTGATTTTGCCCCAATCCTGGCTGATCCTCCGGATAAGCACAGTGGGGCGGGAGGTCGTTTTTATGAAGCCTTTATCGTTTTATGCAATACACCATAAACTATTCAAATTTGTTCCTGTCTTAACGTTGTTAATCTTCCATTATTGATCTTGTTCTCAAATGACCTCACCATCGGCAGGACCGATTCTCAAGAAACGGACACCTGTTGCCCTTGGGGTTGGCAATGGAAGCAGCAGCAGCAGTGGACCTACACCGATGCAGCGATCGTTCTCGGCTGCGGCGCCATCGTCGGTGCCATCGTTTGCTGTTGCACCGCCACTTCCGTCGCAGCCGCCGCCGTCGAGTGCCGCCTTTTACAGCCCGACTGCGCACTCTGCCGCCGCAGCCAATCAGAATGCAGCAGTGCCCCAGTCGCTGCCGCCGCCGCCGCTCCAACGAACAACGACAAAGCTGGTCAAGGCGAAGGACGCGGCAACCGGAATCAAACTCATCAACAACTACGCCGTCGTGAAAGAGATTGGCCGCGGCGTCCACGGGAAAGTCAAGTTGGCGGCGGACACAGACGACGGCTCGCTGTGGGTGCGTGCTTCGTGGCCCCACTTTTCCCCTTTCCTCGTACTCACCCGCCTCCTTGACAGGCTATCAAAATCTTAGACAAACGCGCAAAGAAACGCTTCAATCGATTCGCATTCCCTCATTCCCCGCATTCACTCAGAAACAATTCAAACACAAACAACGCTTCCTCTGCCTCATCTGTAAACTCTCTCTCAAATGCAATGGAAGCTATGCACAATGCTCAGTTCGAAAAGGTCAAACGAGAGATTGCAATCCTCAAAAAGATTCGTCATCCCAATATTGTTGGTTTCAGGGAGGTGATTGATGACCCTGATGCCGAAAAAGTCTATATTGGTACGGTGTGCAATAGTATTGAGTGAGATTGTAGGGATGGAGGATGAGGTTTTTTGCATTATAAACTGGGGCTGTTCGAAGTGGAAAGGACTGATATACCCCACTCACATTTCCAATCTCACCCTCCCAATCCGTAGCTTACTCATTCACTAAATAGTACTGGAATACATGCCCGGTGGAGAAGTGGAATGGAGAGATACTGCGTGGGATCCACCAAAACCTGTCTTAACTATTGTCGATGCACGCAGAATAATTCGAAACGTTATATCTGGTCTCGAATATTTACATCACAACGGTATTATCCATAGAGATATCAAGCCGGCCAACTTGCTTTGGACAGAGGACATGCAAACTGTAAAAATATCCGACTTTGGAGTCTCTGTATTTATCGACATGAATTCTAATGAAAGTCTGGCGGCGACGCATCTAGAGCTTGCTAAAACGGCTGGATCCCCTGCGTTCTTTGCACCTGAATTATGTGCAGTCTTGGATGATGATGACGAAAACAAGAATAATGATACCAACTCGAGCGAAAGCGATAAGCAATTAAGCTCATCTGCTATAGAATTTGGAGGAACGTCTGTGACATCATCATCTTATATGACTGAAGCCACTTCTTTTGGTGGGAATGCTTTTCCCAATTCCTTGGGAGCACCTTCTTTGATTGGTACAACTCCTAGGTCGTTCCCAAAACGATCTTTTATGAATCCTCTATCAGCTGGAGCAGCAACGGGTAGAAGCTTTTCCGACAATGTTGCCTTTTCGATGGGTCCTCCTTCACTATATCAACCACAGCCACAACACTCCCATACCCCGACTATTTCGTCTCCAATCTCATACCAACCTCAAGATAACAAACAACACGATCCCGAACCCACTGCCCCAGATACATTTGAAATCGGTCCAAAACTTGCATACGCCAATCCTGCGCAAGCAGTCTCAAAAGCCTCTCTCATCACATCCGGTCTCTCTTCCTTGGAAGGTAGCCCGATCCTCGCCAAGGCGAAACTCGCGTCCCCGACCTCAGCAGGTCCTTCTGCGCCTGCCGTCTTTTCAATCAATGATTTAGATATGGACTTCTCGTTGACTTCCGACAGTCAGACGGAGGAGAAGAGTCGCGTTGGGAGTAGTGATGTTACACAGCAAAGTGGTTCTGCAAATGTACAGCCTCCGCAACAGCCTGTTGTGGCGCAAACTCAGCGGTATCCATCGTCGTCTGTTTCTTCGATTGCTGGCAGTCCCTCCATGAGTGGAATGGCGCGGTACAGACGAAAGTACAGTGTTCGTCAAGATGTAGACAATATAAGTCCCGTAGAGGAAAGCAGGGATATGTTGCTCGAAATTGGAGCAGCAATTGACGTTTGGGCTTTGGGTGTTACCCTGTATTGTTTGGTGTATGGACGTGTTCCGTTCATTGCTGCAACTGAGTTTGAGCTCTTTCATGTTATTTGCAAGACTCCGTAAGTGTTTCTTTGATTCGTTAATGGATAAGTTTACTAAATTTCAAGAATCAGTCTCTCATTCCCATCAGAACCAGCAATTGATGACAACCTTCGCCACCTACTCACATCTATTCTCGACAAGAACCCGGAAACTCGCATAAAACTCCCCGCAATCAAAGTACACCCTTGGATTACTGCTGACCCCTCGTCCACAACACTCACTGAGGAAACCCCAACAACAATCACAGTCACCGAAGAAGAGGTATCCCAAGCTGTCAAACCTGCTGGAGTCTTTTCCCGAATCCGCGACGGATTCAAGAAAATCATGACCGCATCGCTTGGAAAACGGTCCAAATCCCTATCGTCCATGTTTACACCTTCCCAATCATCATCCAGCCGTCGCCCGTCCGAAATCGCGAGCCCAAGTCCAACACCAAGCAGCAACAACTACTACGACAGCGAGTCCCTTCCACAAGCAGCCCCAATGCCACTTCCACCTTCCATGGAACCAACAACATCGCGGTACAAGAAGTTGCGTAGCTTGAATCTCCGTTTCGGAAGCAGCAGTTCATCGTCATCGACGAATCAACCAACAGGTCTTGGAACACCAGCTACGGCATCACCTATCCAAACAGCGTCTCCTGCAAGACAAGCGAATGGAACGCTTTGGTTTGGAGATGATGTGGATGAAAGTGGACGTCGTGGAAGCAGTAGCACTTATGTTCATCCCAATTCGTCTGGGTTTGCGGTTGTTCATCCGCGTGGATCGATTAGAAATTCTGAGGATGTTGAGGACTATGGAAGTGTGGTTGTAAGTAGTGGTGCTAGAAAGGGAGGCGCAATGTTTACATTAAGTGCTGAAGAAGACGATGGGGGTGATGATGTGTATGTACAACGCGAAAGAGATATTATGAAGCAGTGGGGTTTGGGATCCGCGAGAGATGCAAATGTGTAAAGCTTCTAGGATATATAGTATAGATTTTTTGGAAAAAAGGAAAGTAAATGATGATTTATTAGGTTTACTAACAGCTATTGCGCTTATTGTGTAAAAGAGGGCTGCCTTCGGCGGTATTGCTCTCAGTTTGAGCAAAAGGAGCCACCTGTGGCTCCTCTAAAATAGGTGCTGTGTTGTGTCGAGCGTGCGGCATAGTTGGGTACATAACATCTCCATTTGGAGCCACTGGCGGAGCATGGTGAAAGTGAGTGTAGTATTGAGCTTGGTACTGGTGGTAATATTGTTGATATTGAGCTGGTGTCATATTTGGGTTGGCAATATAGTACATTCCGGTTGATGGGTCATAGTGAGGAATACCGGCGGGATAACCAGGAGGGGTTGATGGGTCCACGAAAAACGGTTGATTTGGATCATAAGCGGCATGCGGAGACGAATGCGCACTACCTCCAGCCAAAGTAGATGCACTGCTGATCCCACTACCGCCTGCAACCCCTCCAGCAATCAAAAAGTCGTCCGAAAAAGGCTGATTCACCGAATTATTTCTTGAAACACCACCTCCATTCAGACTGTTCAACAGCATGGAGTTGTTTCTGGACACCAAAGACTTTGTACGAGCCAGCGTGACAACCTTTTCCGGTGGAAGATCATTCAGAAAGGGTCCGAGTTCCAAGTCATGCGCGGGATGGTGACCTGGTCCTGAATGCGGGGTGTCCAGTTGGTGATCCATGATTCCTTTCATCCTCCTTGCTTTGGTAGGCAGAAGCCATTTTTTCAGCAGCCACCCGAGAACGCTGACGCCGATAACGCAGATAATGACTAGGGCAATGATCAGGCCGTAGTTCACTGCACTGTCTTGGTTTGTGCTGTTATCGGCGAAAGTGTGGTTCACGCCTGTGTTGTTGGTTGAGAAGAGGATCGTGGATGTGGAAGACGACGATTCAATTTGGTTTAATGTAGTTGTGGGATTAGACTGTGCTGTGGTTAGTGGGGGCTGAGCTGCAGGGGGCTGTGCTGTGGTTGTAGTTGTTGTGGAAGTAGTCGTTGTTGAGCTTGTGGTTTTGATTAGGGCTGTAGTTGCTGCAGTTGGAGGTATTGGCACTACCGATGACGCCACGACTGTAGAAGTTGTAGTTGTAGTTGTAGTGGTTGTGGTAGTTGGAGCAATTGCAGTTGGGGACTGGGCAGCAGCTGTGGTAGGTGCGAGTGGAGACGATGGTGCAACAACTGAAGTCGGAACTACAACTGCCTCTGTTGTTACCACCGGCTGTGACAGCCTTGATGTGGGCTGTGACATTGATTGTGTCTTCTGGGAAACAAATTGCAAATCGTTTCTTGTGACCCTGGCAAAGAACCAAAGCCCCGCAAATCATTCTTTATTGCAACTAAAGTTCAATAGCCCCAGCATAATCACGCATCCTTCTCAACTTGAACGCCCTTCCAGAATGCCACGTATCCCGTGATGCTGCCCAGTTGATTAGGATCTGCAATTCAAAACATCTCGTACAAATGAACTCACTTCTTTGCTGCGTCCTTGGGTGCTGCATAGTACCAAGCAGCATCCGCATTCTCCTTTCCGTTAACAGACAAGGTGTAGTCTGCCTCAGAGTTAAGTATCAGGGTGGCAAGTGCACTGTATCACTCAACAGTTCGCGGTTCCCTTCCAGCCACAAACAGTGGTGGTCGTGCTGTTCTTAAAGTACTCCTTCTTCAACGACGACGCGGGGAAGTACACGTTTCCTACAGAGAGACGAATTAGATCTAAAGATCACAGATCACTCAAATCAATGACCCACCTTCGACCGTCTCAAAGGCATCTGTTTCGGCGATAACAACTCCTAAGACGTGGGATCAATACACGCACATATGAGCAGCACAATCAGAGGACTCACCGTTCCAAACTGCGCGTGGCATCTCTGTTTTTTCGTTGGTTTTGTGGGTATTTCGAATCGGTTCCTGCCGAATCGACTCTTTCCCATCGGATAGAAGTATTTATTTCCTGGGGATTTCCTGTAGAATTGTCAACACTTGTCGTCACCTCGTCCTCTACCCCAGACTGTAATCATGAGCAGAAAGTACAGCGGGAGCCACCAAGTGCATATCATGGTGGAAGCTACGGCTCAATTGTCGAGTTCGGATCTGACAGCGGCGGACTTGAAAAAGATTGGGCGGTCGGCCAGGTTTTTGATTCCATCGTCTTGATCTTATAAATTAAAGCGGTTTTTCCAAGTATATCCGATCGTGGTATTCTAGAGCTATTCGATAATGAACTTCGACGCGATGTGATCAGAACATACCATCGGACGTTTGCTAAAGCCGAGAATGTTCGACCTCCAGGATGCCAAGATCATCAAGCTCCAGAATACGTAGATGCGACATATTCTCTTGGAAAATGGAGTATTTCGCGATATCGGCGATTGCTTGAGCAGCTGAAAGAGCCTTGCTTCAACTACAAACCAATCAACAATCTACTGTATCATATTGAGTCATTACAATTTGCTATTGATGCTGAGACTTTCGCTGAAGAAGTTCATGCAGACGAAGAAGAGCAGCGCGATGTAGCAGCCGACAGTGAAGTTTGGATGCGTTTTGGTGTCAACGTGAGAGGCCGATTAGGACAAATTCCTGAGCTTGATGAAGATAGCGAGGAGTCGGAGGCGAATCGAAAAGAATTTGAATTGATGAGAACAGATGCAGTTTCCTACTTTAAGAGTATGATCATTGAAGACTACAAATCAATGAAAACGTCAGCTATGTATAAGGCTTTGTACTTGCTGCCAAAATATCGCATTGGAAGTATCATTCTTCGGCTAGTCATGCCAATTGTGCGAGAAAAGGCCTCAACGTATATGATGTCGGACGAAATCGTTCCCCGTTTGGCGGTGTTGAACGTCATCCAAACAGAAACCAAGAACTCTCATGAATTCTTGGAAACCCTATTGGAATTAGTTCCAGACTGCTTTGACAAAAACACTGTCAACTCTATTCTCGAGTATTCCGCCCATACACAAAAATCAGAGTGCGTTCGGGTCGTGATTGATAATCTTTCTGAAAAAATCACGTCGGAAGGCATTGTAACTTCATTTATTCCCGCCTCCATGAGAGGAGTTGATCACTTTTTGGCTTTATTGGAGTTATTTGTTATGGATCGGGCTATGCAGGCTCAACTGAACAAAGATATGCAGCTAGAACATGATGATGCCGACACGGAAGATCCTCAGAAATTTATGGCTTTTGTTGCACCATCAGTCTATATATTCATTTTTCTTGCTGCTGCGGCTGGACGTGCTCATCCATCCACTGTTGTTGAACTCATCGAGTTTTATGGTGATCCATGCGAGTCATTTATGCCAGAAACTATCACTCCTGCTCAACACACGACATTTATCGCTCAGACGTTTCACTCTGTGTGTGGTCTCAATCTTTCAACTATTGCCTGGGCTTTGGTTGAAAAGGGGTGGGTCCCAAAAGACATAAATGCAGAACTTCGAGAGGCGGTCGAGCTTGGGCATCAAAATATTGTTCACCTTTTATTGGAGTCACTTTTGAAACCAGATGAAAAGATGGAACCTTCCTGCCTCCCGTTAGTGTACAGAAAATCAGAGGCACTTTGCTTGCTTCCTTTGGTTTCAAAGAGATTTCCAAGAGAGGCTTCGTGGTTTCTGGAGCAGCTGTCTTGTATACCAATTCCAGGATGTGTTCCTTGCGGATCTAATGTGGAGCCGGAAGTTCGAGCGAAGCCGGTTCATGGTGTACGATTGGGAACTCTAAGTCTTTACGACGCCATTTTCTTCAAACGCCGTATAGGAACTGGTTCTGTTCATGTCTGGCCAAGACTTGTAATGGATGGTATGTTGAAGCAAGCCGGATCTGGGAAAGATGATTTGGAGACCGAAAGTATCATTTGCGCAGGACCAGAATCATTACTCACAGCGGACGCCGTCCACAAAACAATGTTTGGACACATTTTTTCTTCAAATACAAGTCCATTTATCCGCTTGCTCGCGGAAGATAATCCACTAATCACTTTGCAACCGGTGATGAGGGCATTGATGGAATTTCACTGGTCTAGAGGCAGGTTTTGGCTTAGATTTGCGTTTCAGTTTGCCGTATGGATGTGAGCATTGAATCATTCAGTTTTTTATGACTCAAATCAATGTAGGATATACGTTCCTTGTCTTGCAATAGTTTGCATTGCTGTAGTTCAACAACAGAATATTGGCAAATCTTATGGTATGGGACCATACGTGAAACCTTTGAGCTACCTTGTTGCATTTCTTTCATGTTTTTTCATAATGCAAGAGATCCGAGAACTGCACGATTATCCAATGAAATACTTCCACAGCGCCAGTAATATTGTCGACACGGGTATTCATTTTACGATCCTCTACGTGGTAATTTTCGGATTGTATCTTGACTCATACGTCGAACCTATTTTAATGGCACTGATGTTGATCTTTTGTGCTGTTAAAATCATAAGTCATCTGAGAGTACTGCCTTCCGTTGGTCCGCTTGTTAGATTGTGGGTTACTGCATCCGTGAATATTTTGCCAATTTTGATTCCATACGGAGTGATGGCGCTGGGTTTTACTATCGCATTTCATATCATTGAGTACGAGGCTTCTAGAGAAGAAAACGGTGTATCGACTCACTTCAATACTATTGGAATGTCGCTGCAAAGTGTCTTGACCATGGCTATGACTGACTACAGGTTTAGTTCCATAGCTTTTCAATTTACCCTTACATTTCTTCTTAGTGTATTAGATTACTACTGGAACCCAAAAGTATTCGTCATTAGATTTCTATTCTACGTCTGCTTCATAATCTTTTTGGTATGCTGACGAGTTTCGATGTAACGTTTTAACCAAAACTCGTTCAGGTGAATATCATTATTGCTTTGATGACAGTAAATGTCGCCGATATTCATTCAAATATGAACGCTGCATGGCTTCTTGAAATTGCCGGGATAATGGTTGACCTCGATTTGTTTTGGCCGTGGCCAGCAAGATACACAATATCAGCAAGCCATCCTCCGCACGAATTCCATCTGGACGTACCGTCTAAGCGGAGAGGACGTGTTTATCCATCGTGTTTTAACTATGATGATAATGCTGAACCCGGAACAGAGGAATTCAACGCACAATTACAAAATAAGAGTATGATTTTGTACACTTGGCCTCAAGAGTTCGTTGTTAAGACGGCTTGGTGGCCGTTGATGGCGTGCCGAGCCTTGGAAAATGCACAAAATGACGATGATGAAGACATATTACCCCTAAAGAAAACTCAAATGCAACAAAATGTGGATGAGCACTATGAGGCTCCTGAGCCTCCAGGAACATGGGACACTATATTAACTACTCTTGGACTGGCTGTACCAGTCAAAACAGAACGAACGGCATCTTCTAAAATCGTAATCGACTTGGATGATTCAATGACATTCCCATCAACTGATTCGGGTAAAGATCGAAAGCCAAACAAAGTCATTCTACCCAGTATCGGACAATCTTCTATGCCTCCAACTGAAATAGATAAGCGACCTTCGGCCTTTTCTGGTCGACGGCAATCAATTATTGCAAGGACCAATATTAAGCCATCCATTAAAGAAGACACGGAAATGTCTCTTCCTGAATTTACGGACCCACAAAATACATCTTCAACAGCCGTGGCGCTCGTTTCAACCGGAACTAACGATGCTCAGCCGACGGCGTCTTCGACATCAAATGCACCAGCTCCCGTTCTACCATCGCGAAAAGACTCTGTCACTTCAGTTCCACCCACTTCGGATAAATTGATCCGATTTTCAACGAATCAACCTGCACCAACAGAGGCCGAATCTAAAATTATGACTTCAGTACCACCAGCCAATACGGCAACAACCACTGCAGTAAACGCCATTATTGGAAATCGAAGACCATCAATATGGACAACCCTTACTGGGGGAGGGAAATCGAAGCAACCTGAAGCGAAAGAAACTAGTTCTGCTACTGCTAGCGGAAACATAGCAGCGTCCACATCACCTTTGGCATTAGTCCCTGTTCCAACTGTATCTCCTGATAGTCTGGAAATATCCCAAAAGGCTATTGGTCTTTCAAATCAACTTGACGTGATAACCGATGGTTTAAAGAATATGGAGAAGTTTTTGCGTCAAGAGGCAAAGACAAACCGAGAACGAATCAAAAGACTGGAGGATCTTGTGGAAGCTGAAATGAAAACAGTAGAACTTGAGAGTAAACGTCAGAAGGATGATATGACACGACTTTCAATGGAAGTGAATAGACTTTCAGGACTTCTTGACCCCACCGCAGTAAATCAACCATCAGGGGGAAATTCTAGACGTGCAAGCGTTTCTGGATCATTATTATCTCCATCATCTTCTACTGGTTTTAGAAATATTTGACCCAAACAAAGATTTTTTGTGACAAACTCAATCAAAACAAAACGCGCCTCTGTCCCACACCAACTCCTCTTCATGGCTACTGAACCAATCTCAGTTAAAACCTTGGAGCTCGAATCCAGTGAAGGAACTGAAACACCTACTTCTACGCGTCAATCGAAAGATATAACACTTGGACTTCCTACTTCAGCTGAAGTGACTTCAGCATCCCCCAGCTTTATCGATATCTTGAATCCATATGTGACCGAAACTTTCCAGGCAGCTATACCTCCTATGAGCTCGCTGACAGAACAAATACTCCAAACGCCATCAATGTCCGACACGTATGATCAAACTACCTGGCGAGCTACAGATATCTCAGTGCCTTCCGCGACAGATGTTAAGATGTCAAAGCAGAACACTGGAGTGATGAATTCAGAATCTGAAACAGAATCTTCGTCGCCAATTCAGAGTGTGGAGCCTCTTACATTACATGCCACTGAAATTATTTCGACGACTCAAAAGATGACCTCTGAAGAACTGATAACTTCGACTCAAATCATTGATATGGCTTCCAGTTCAAAAATTGCCACAGTTGAAGTTGAATTCACTACTGAGGCATTTGTGGCATCCATCGCGGTTTCAACGCCAACTACATTATCTTTTGATCCAACGAAAAATATAAAATCCTTAAGTTTCTCAGACATCGTCAGTAGTGATGAGGTGATCGGGACAACCTCATCAAACATAATATCAAACTCGCTCTCAGTCTTACCAACTTGGAATACATTAGACAAAGAAACTTCAGAAGTTATAACTTCTGCTCAAACCACCTGGAAAACTATAACGATAAGCTACGCGCCTGAAACATCTTACCAAACTGCGGATTGGAATCTGATCCCGAAAACTTATACTAGCTCAAATACGGAACTTATTGAGTCCTTAACAACAACGTCAACTTCAGCTGTTCTGCCAACAATGATTCTTATCAACCCAAAATCACGAAAGCAAAAGTTTATACCATTTACATCGCCATCTCCGACAACACCAATACATAATCAAGATAATTTGTTTTCTGGAACTCAAATCGGAATAGTTGTGGGAGTCTTCGCCGTTGTTTGTGCCATAGCAGGATTCGCGATTTTTCTCTATCGAAGGCGAGGCCAGACTCAACATACCCAACATGACCAAATGAATGATTTGGATGAAATTGTTGTACAGAACGTGGAAACTCACCAGTACGTTGTTTTTGGGTACTTTTACACTGTTAACTTATCAGCTCAAACAGAAAACCGGAATTTGAGATAATTCCAGCGATAATAAGGTCAAATAGAATAGTTGAAGCAGATCAACAGTATCCTGTTCCCCCAGAGCAAAATCGAATTGAACTGGCCCCAATTTCGTCACAATCCCAGCCCATTCCTTTCCTTCACCACGAACGTGAAGAAGTAAATCAAGAAGCCGACCCAAATATCTCAGAACTTAATCAAATGCCTCCTGTTGTGGTGAACAGTCGAGTTCAATCGTGGTTTCAGAGCAAGCACAATATACACACGATTTAGTTGAGCCCAACTCCATAATTGACCCACCTGATCGGGAAAAAGTCGGGCTTATATCAGAAGAAATAGACCCACACCGAGAAAAGCCCGCCCTCTTTTCCACCATGACATCGCTCCAAGCCGCCCAACACTCAACTAAATTGGGAATGGACGAAAAACGTGAAATTTATGGCCCTATTCGTGCAAACGAAGATTTTCAAAGGCCTGAAATCGAAAGACTCAGCTCTGTCACTACTGAAAGGAATGAACTGAACGTGTATCCAACTATTGACGATGAAGGAAAGGGAAAAGAGGTATTCAAACCTATTGATGTTCAAGACTGGAGTGAACAAGATGTTCTTAATTGGTTGGAAGGACAAGGAATCCAAATGGAGATAGTCGCCAGATTTGCAAGTTGAGTTTCCCATATTTATGAATTCCCAGATGTTTAAAAATTCACTTAGAACACGACATAAACGGCCCTGTTTTGTTGTCGCTCTCGCCAGACAACCTCAAAAATGATTTAGAGATCGAACAACTGGGAACCAGAATCAGGTTACAGGAGTTGATTACGAGACTCGCCCGCTCAGCTCAACCTGCTAGCTTTGACGACCCACCCGCTTATTCTTGAAAATAATAAAACCAAAAATCTGTGTTTGAAATGTTGAGAGCGGAGCGGCCAGTTCGTCTTGAACCCACCACTGGAGCTGCACTTCGGCGTCGTAAAGCAGCAAGGGGTATGAAGCAAAGATATGCGGAACTAAATGCTGTTCTCGCGGAAAAAGGATCGGTAAGTTGATGCGAAAGAATATTATCCTCATCAACTCATCACACATACAAAGAAACGGATTCGCTATGGTGAAGCTTCACCGATTGAGCCAGCTGATGTCATGGAATCCGAATCAAGGAATCTTGCACAACAAACCTGTCAAACCACCACATTTAATGCAGCTCCGTCCGCAACACTAGGACTTCAAAATTATGAAACAACTTTGCTTAACATGGATGTCGCGATTCCAATTGTTAGTTTTTTCGGTACATAACAGAAAGTGTTCTGGACTAAAAAATCTGAACAGGATACGAGACATTTGAACACACCTAATCTTCATCAAAAACCAGATAACTTAAAATTGACGGCATCAGCATACCGTCGAAATCGCCGTCGAAAGTCGGAAAATAGACTTACTTCTACACCAAATCAAAATTTGATTCCACTCCAACCGACCCCTGTCCCTCTAAAAACACCACCAAGCTCTTCAACTATTCTTAAAACACGTCTAACAAACGCATGGAACAGCCAGTGTGAAATATCCGAAATAATTCCATTCTCAAATATGCCAGATATCCCAACCTCATTCAGTGATGCAGCGTATACACAGTCAAAAGAATGACCAAGTATGAAAATTCACACACGTATCCTTTGTTCGTGTGTTTGATTTGGTTCGTCTGGCGTCCAACTATTGGCACGAAATCGGTCAAGAGATGGTGTGGCAGGGTGGATGCAGTGGGATTGCGGAAGTTCGTGTCGTCAATGCTAGATATGCAATCGTCCTGGAGCTTATTGCCGACTGGATTGAAAAGGGATTGCTGATTGAGGCAGGTTTTGGTGATGAACAGAATCCAATGGCGTATTTCCATAACAGAATCTAATAATATTTCATTGCACTTCAACTCAAAGAAAAGCCGAGCATTACTTTCATTTTCTACACATATACAAACAAAAAAGATTCTCATAAAGCTTCCAACCCGCCATACAAAGGTCCCAAAACGCCAACTGGGAACATACCCTCTTTGCCAGTCCGCTCATTCTTTCCATATACAAACTCTCCATCACGGAAATTCACGTTGAATGATACCCGATCACTCTTCTGCACGTGGAGTAAGTCTGAGGATGTGCCCAACACGAGGTGGTCATGCAATGCAGTCTCTATGCGATCTCCAGCATCATCTGATGCTTTGACGTCGAGTCCTCGGTATAATGTAAGGATTTTCGGTTTTGCAGTTTCGAGAATCTGGTTTGGTCTGGAAGATGAAGAAGGACCGCCAGCGGTGCTACTACTTCCAATATTCTGATTTGACGGACCTGCGCTGCTACTACTGCTGCCACCTCCTGCATTCGGTGCAACAGCGACTTCCTCGTCTTCCTCTACATGTGCTTGTTGTTTTTGACTCTGACTCAAAAGTATGCTTTCTTGCAGTGCGGCAAGGTATTCTGACTCACGCAACACGTCAATCGGAATATCTGACAAAGTATCTTTCCGGCCTATTGAGTGACTTGTGGACACTGTAGCTTGACTCGCAGTCGTTCGAATGCTTGATTTATGTTTGGACAGAGAGATTGGTGCAGACGTGTTTAGTTTTGATGGAAGCAGGAATCCGTTCTGTTCTGTGCGGTGGTTCTTGCCCCATACAAGGCCGTTTTCTGCATCTTGTCCAATATCACTAAATTGATTCGTAAGTATTGTGGATGGTACAGAGGGGCAAAACTTACTAAACAGTCATCAAGTCTCCCACCTCACAAGCAAGAAACTCATGATTCTTGAGAAACGGATAGTTATCATGCCGTTCTCGCTTCGCAACCTCAATACACTCAAAAGTTTTGTTGAGAAGCGCAACGATTTGTTCTTGCAACTGTTTCTCTGCTTCATTCGTCTCTCTCCCTGAATCCACCTCTCTGTGAGACTGATCTAAATTCATCAATGTCGGCAACCTCGTGATTATTCCTTCTAAGGGCGAGTCAGCTTCAGTCGTGTCCATTCCGCTAAAATCCTTTGTATTCAACTGCTGTATCCTGACGCTCCTTTCTTGCACGAGACTACCTAAACTTCCTATACTGGTTCTATTGCGGACAGGAGACACGGTTGATGAACCATCATCGTCAGTATCGAAACGATGGCCAGTGGGAAAGAGTCGGATTGATGATGACGTCGTCGAGTTGGGATCAAAAGAATTTCGCGATGGTGTTGGACCTTGCAGTGACGATGATGGCTCAAAAGAGGCTACTGTGGAAGGTTGGAAAAACCCTGTTGATTCATCTCTTTGGACACGGAGGATTCCAAAACCCGATTTTGTAGCTGGGGCTAAAGTTTGAGGTTGTTGTGTTCGTATAGACGAAGATGCCGATGCTGCCGCTGGTTTTTGATTGATGTTGGCAAAAAAACTTGGGGTTTGAGTTGGTGACGTGGATGGATTCACGGCCCGAACGTTCAGAACTTTGAAACCACTTCCATTACTTGCTACTGGGGCAGATGCAGCAGGAAGTTGGAGACCCTTGGTATGTGATGGTGCTTCATCGGCCCTTCTCACATTGAGAACGCCAAATCCGGTTCGCGGAGCGGTGGGTTCGCTTGTTGGCTGGGAAATTTCACTTGCTGCTATGGGCGGACTGTTGAATATGTTGGGCGCGTTTTCATCACGTTTTACGCCAATCACACCAAACTTTCGCGGTTGTGCTGTCGTTGAAGATTCTGAGGACGACATGGGCGCAGAAGCATTTAGCGCAGGCAAAGACGATGCACCGGTAGTTCGTGTTTGTGCAAATGTCGTTCCAGTATTGGAAGCAGGAGGTAAAGAAGCGGTTTCTCTATTTGAGGAGCCAGAGACATCAGGGGCACTGCGGAATGCTCCGAATAATGATCTTCCCACAGAATTCGCTGACCAAGCGCTAGACGGGCCTTGAGACTGCGCAATTACTGATTGTACGGCGGGTGGTTGTTCACTGGATGATGTTCTTGCGTTTCCTCTTTCTGCAGTACCAAATAATCCACCAAACCATTTCTTACTAGGCTCTGGGACTTCGTCCCCTTTCGCTTCGACAATTATGGGAGAAAATGGGCCTGGTACTAGTGTATCCACGTAATAACCAAGTTTTGGATAGACTGGCCTGAAAGAAATAGCCATATCGGCATCCAGAACATCACCGCGACAGAAGGTTATTGCAACATTTACACAGTGCTCGACAATAATGTGGCCGTTGACTGTGGGTTGTAGGTCAACAAATTCAGGGAGGGGAAAGTCATGTTGGAATCCGCCTAAACGAATACTGTGAATATTTTGCTAGAAGAGAGACAGTTTAGCTGCTTACCAAGTTGAGGGGATGCTATTTCACTGATATCGACATGAGAGTATCCTATTGTTCGTGACCTCCTTTCAACAGAAAACGATTGAGGTTTTGATGTTGAATGCTCATCACTTTCGCTTGTGGGAGGATGAGGAATAGCGGTTTTGATGGTTTCAGTCCATTCACACGACGCTCTCAGGAGACGAAGCAATGGATTCCAATTTGTGATTCTCAACGTGATGTAATCAGCCGGGGGTAAATTGCCGTTTGCATCAGGTATTGGAGGCAGTATGTTGTGATACTTCGTGAGGGAAATTGTAGCGGTAACTAAGTTGGATTGTTAGTATTCATTGATTGATGATGAGTATTCCACTTCGAGTGTGGAAGTCATTCGCCTTCCACCGTAACAATGGTCAAAAGAATACGTAACACTCACTTTCACGAACATGGTATTTGACAGACACTGGGATCATTTTTTCGAGCGGCGGTGTCAGAGTCAATTTCTGAATTATAGCTTCCCGTCCACTAATGACAGTCTCGATTCCAGCTGAAGAAGATATTTTGATGACAACAAAGACGAACGTTGAAGAGCCTGCAAGATATGCCTTTCCTGTCGTCTGATCGAGTTCTGGCAGGATGACAGTTTGCGGAAGAGTGTTTGGCAGTGGAATATTGAAGTCAAAGAGCGAGTCCGAGTCGGCAGTGAGTTTGACAGGCTTCTTGTAGTGCACGAGACGCACGCGCTGACTTACGAGCGGGGTCACGTGCAGGAGCGGGGCAGTGGCGGCGGCATCGAGTGGATCGAGGTTGTTGTCCAGGGCAGCAACCTTTGACGGCGGCTGCGGTTCAACGCCCGAGTACAAGGCCACGACGAGCGACACGACTGAGGCTGAGGCCGAGTTGCCGTTGAAACCACCGCCACCACTTCCTCCAACTCCAACTCCAAATCCTGCACCAACAACAACTCGTCCACGCAAACTCAGAAGAGTATCACTCAGAGGCGCGGCAACGGCAAAGGCCGGTGCTTCGGTTGCCAGATGACCGTGCGCACCAAGGAGAAACCGCCGGCCCGTGCGTGCATATCCATCGACTTCCCCTGATGCGATCGATCCTGTCGTTGACGTTGCCGTTGCCGTTGATGTGTTGAAGAGCAGCGACACTGCCGGCTGTGGTTGATTGGTCGCCATTTGTCAAAGGAAAGTTCAAAACACCAATCGAATGACTGAGGAACGAACACCAACAACGAACCACAATCGCGCAATTGCTCTTGCTCGAATTGCAAACAGTGCACCTGCTCTGGCAACGGTAAATGCCCCACCACCACTGCCAACGCAGTCATCGTCACAGCAGCAACAGCAACTTCAGAAGCAACAGCAAAGCCAGGGAACGAAACGAAAAAGCGGTCTCAACCTCGACTACTGCGAATTCAACCTGGAAACTATGCACGACACTCGTGGTGGCTTCCTTCTCTCGGACCAGCCAGACGACTTGTCGCAACTGGCTAACTCAGACCTCCGCCAACCCCTGCGCTCTTCAGATCCCCTGCCAAACGACGCCATGTGTGTCGAGTGTGAAAGCGTGGATGTCTGTGCGGACCTCTTTAAGCACTACGGTGTTGTGGTGTGTCGAAAGTGCCGCGACGAATTCAAAGACAAGTATTCGTTGCTGACAAAGACAGAGTGTCGTGAAGATTACCTGCTGACGGAGAGTGAATTGCGGGATACCGAGAAACTGCCTTACTGGGTCAAAAAGAATCCACACAAGGATTCCTACGCCAATATGCTCCTGTACCTTCGAATGCATGTATGGGCATTATATTTATTCATTTAGAATGCGCATTTTAATATCATTCAGGTGGAAGCATTCGCTATCGCGAAATGGGGATCTTTAGAGAAACTGGATCAAGAATTTGCAAAACGCGAAGAGGAAAAGTCAGTTCGGAAAAAGAAGAAATTCGAAAATAAGCTTGTAGAGTTGCGTAAAAAGACGCTGACAAGTACCTGGAGGAGGCCAGAAAAGGATCATGTCCATGAATTTGGGGAAAAGGTGGACAAGGGGGACAGTGTCTTTGAGCAGACGTGTCAAACGTGCGGCATTGTGACCTCGTTTGAAGAAATGTGACATGATAAAGACAGAATTCTTGGACCGGAATTGTTAAAAGATTATTGAATCGGGACCACCACCATCTCTTTTCAAACACAGACTTAGCACAATATTATTTAAGCCAATTAATTCATTAATAGGACAGAATGGGTGGCGCCACTCCTTCAACAACTTTTCATGACAATCTCTGACTGGGAAAGACACAGTTCTCACTATTTACCCCCAAACGCATGATTGACGCACGCGAGAAAGACAGCTTTCGCTCGAAAGATCGAGACTTGATCGTGCTGGACTCAACCTCAACTATAACTACTAGATTGCTTGATGTAGCTTCAACTGTCAAACTAGAAACCTCTACAGAGCCTTCAATTACCGACATCCCACCAAACCACGCCATCTGGCCCACTGAAGTCCTTATAAAAGATCCCAAAACGTTTCGACATAAGGGAATCATTATTCCCTCCTCCATTGAAGGCTTCTCCGGCATCAACTCTCCCCAAATCGGTGCCTCCTCAAATGTCAATCCTGTTGTTATTGTTATTAGCGCAGGTGCGGCTGTTGTCTTTCTCGCGTTGGCTGGATTCGCGATATATATCAACAAAACGAATCGCGACGGCCGTGAACGAGATCATGAAGCTGGACCACCAGAAATTCAAATGCATGAATTGAATGATATTGCAGGAAGAGCGTCAGTTCAAAGTAGCCCGCAGTGAGTCTATTTTTGCCCCCCAAAACCCATTCAACTCACACCACAAGCACAGTCCCAAACGAGTTCCTCACGTTCATTATATCCAAGAAGAAGGCGAACTAGAGACACACGAAATACAGTTTGGAGAACCAGTTCCATTGTCAGATGAAGCTCATCACCCAAGCCAAAAACGTCTGAGTTTGACTGCAACCTATCACGAAGCTTCTCCATGTCCGCTCCCTCCCATTCTTCATTCAACACTGTCACCTGATACCCATAGCGTTGAAAAACAGCGTACACCATCGCCAAACTTGAAAGTCCGATTCTCTGATCCGAAGACGCCGACTACAACTGAGGGTTTGAGTCCGCAACGTTTTGATGAT
The DNA here is from genome assembly GCA_002104985.1 of Rhizoclosmatium globosum. Lineage (NCBI taxonomy): Eukaryota > Fungi > Chytridiomycota > Chytridiomycetes > Chytridiales > Chytriomycetaceae > Rhizoclosmatium > Rhizoclosmatium globosum. The sequence goes on from MCGO01000266.1 coordinate 20,645, forward strand.
ACAAATACTGATACCTCTTCATCCGGGCAAACGTAAATGTATAGAGCACTCAGTCTGATAGTCATTCTTCCAATGGAAACCTTTTGAACAAAACTATTAAAAATAAACGTAATAACTTATTCAACATGAAATTGATGAGGGTTGTACGTCTCAGGGAAATTAATATTTGTTTGTTGTAATGTTTGAATACACTATCGACCACGCGCACTTTTCAAGTACCAACCGAGCAATCCTCATTCATAAAAAAGCGAATTCTGGACTTGGCGAGCCAGCAATGTCCGTTCCTGCGCTTGTTCAACGTGTACCATCAAAGGCAAACTCTCTCACCTTCTTTCTCCGCCGTCGAGACGCAACAGCAACCGTACCCTCAAATCAACCGGTTCCTCCGTTCTCAGTCTTATCAATCGGTATCGCATTCATGAATGTTCGTGTCGATTTTGTTGAGTCACCAATGGTGTATTCACACGCTCCCTCCCAGATTACGTTATACTTGACCCAGGTTTCTAGGAATCGAGGATCGGAAACTACAGCCACGACAACTCTTGTGTATCCACATTTGATCACTGTGAACCCAGAATCGGGGGATATTGAAATCTCCAACTTTAACGGCGGAGACTTAACTCTCTCTGCTTCACGGCGGTCGACTGCTGTTTGGAGTGTGCAGCTGTTTGGGTTATTTGGTCTCATCGCCGAAGCGCACACGGAGGTGTTTGAGTTTGTGTCAACAAAGACTGCACGACGGAGGAAAGTCCAAGATTGAAAGTGTATATATGGGAGATGCGAGTATTTATTGCTATGTTGCAGGGATTATAAGAATAGTATTCTCTCTGATTCGTGTAAAGTTTTGAATCAGGTCACCAAAACCACCAGGGATCGTGCTTGTCGAGGTTGAGAGTCCTTGCGTCGAGAGAACAATCACCATTTAATGAATGCCAGAAGCGAAAGGATTCCAAAACGCCAAAGTAATGTACAAGCATCACTCCGAATGTACAAAGGTGCATTATTTGATGTGAGTTTCCCTGCATATTAGATGAGCTTTGGATTAATGAACTAGGGATATTTACCCAAATATCGAATGTATTGGGGAAAGCCCGTTCTGGGATCTTGTAATGGAATGCGATGGCTGCGGTAACTGCAAACCCAGCAATCAAAAAGATGTAGTTTAAGCCCATCGCACGTTGAGTAAAGACAATCTACATAATAAAGTTTCATTAATTCGATTTCTACATCTAAGCAATTACAAACCCCATATTCAATCGAAATGTGTAGGATGGGGATAATTCCAGAGAACCCAAACACCATGAACATTCCCAGCCGTAGACCCATATATTTGTGATGAATAAAACGCTTTGATGTGTTAACAATGACCTAGTATTGATGGATGAGCCACAAAACGTTGAAGCATTCCCAGAGTGCACTTACAGCCGCGAGTCCAAAACACAGAGCAAACACAATATAACCTAATTGTGCAGGCTTGTTGCAATAGAACCCATAATACATCGAAGCCAGGAAGCACCCCGCAATATTAATCACAATCCCCACAAAGTCCGCCATCAAACAGCTATGATTAACTGAATGCGAGTGACAACAGAACGTATGAAACGTTGCCGAGTTCCATAGACAAAGGCAATTGGTCACACTCAACACTCCAAACACAACCCGGTCTTGCCAACCAACGCCCACGAGATCGGGTCTTGTTATTACTGATCCGAATGTGTATGCTGTTAAGCCGAGGATTATCGGTATTGCGAGGGCGTGGGAGAGGATGCTGCCTGTTTCGTTGTGTAGATAGAAAAGGGAGGAGAGGCAGTCGCGGATAGATGGCATGATGGGTCGGTACCCGGTGTTGACGAATGATTCGCCTTGGTACCATGATGGCATTTCTTCTTTTGTGAGGAGAGCTGGTTTTCGCGGAGGCGGCGAAGGGGATGCAAGCTTGGCAAGCCTAAGGGTGTTGTCTGTGTTGAGGGAGGGGGAGTCGGATGCATTTGTAGAGGGAATGAAAAGGGTCGTGTCTGATGCACTGTGATGGAGAGTGTGCCTTTCGTCCGTGGGGACGGGTAGAAGTTGTGACATTCTTGAGAAGTTCGGGTAGAACTTTGACTTCTGATGAGAATATTTACTAAAACACAGCCTCAAATTGTGTGGCAGTATTTTTACTTTCCTATTTATTCTAAATGAACCACGGATCATAAGATGTTACATTCATACTGCCAATATCGACAGAACATGTTCCGTTCAATGTGTGCCAGAAACGGAAAGACTCGGCAAGGCCAAAATACAAGAACACGTTTCCAGCCAAAACCATGACGTGCATTATTTGATGCGAGTTGCCCTGTAAATCTAATTAATGAAAGTGAGGGCAATCAAAATTTGCCTCACCCAAAAGTCAAACGTAATCGGAAAATATCGCTCGGGAATCTTGAAACCAAAACAAACAGCTCCGGTTGTATTGGTGATTGCCATGAGGAGCATGTAGTTCAGGCCGAGGGAACGTTGAGTATATTCCAGCTGTGATTTGGGTTGGTGGAAAAACTCAAATGCATAAAATACCTTACCCCATGTTTCCACAAAATATGCACCATTGGAATAAGTCCTGAGTATCCAAAGGCCAGAAATAGACCCATGCGTAGAATTGAATATTTTGGGTCCATGAATCTTTTGAATGTGTTGACTGCAACCTGAAAACGTCAGGAATTTAGCGATGCTATGCTTGTTGTCTTTCATTATTAAAGAATCCTACCGTTGCGCAAGCAAGGGCTGTGAAGCAGGACATGTATACAAACTTGGTTGATTCCTCACAATAAAACCCATAGTACATGTATGCCAAGAAGTTGGCTGAAAGGCTTGCGCAGATTCCCAATAGGTCAGCCATCAAGCAATTGTGGTTCACTGTCTGAGAGTGACAGCAGAAGGTATGAAACACTGCCGAGTTCCAGTAGCATATGAGATGGAAGATGTGGTACATTGAGAAGATTACAATATCTTCCCAACCGACGCCAGTCAATTCCAGGTGATGCATCACTGGACCAAAGGAGTGAACAGCAAGGGCAAGAACGATTGGAACTCCAATCGCGTGTGTATAGATGCTGCCCGTTTCGTTGTGGATATAGAATAGAGACTCGACGCATTTCTTGAATGAGGGCATAATGGGCCTGTATCCAGTGTTGATGAACGAATCAATTTGGTACTATGGCGGCATCTGATCTTTTGTCAAAAGAGCCGGCTTCCCAGATTTCATGTCATGATCTGAACCCACGACAGTATAGCCAGTTGAGAAGGCGGCAGCTTGTGTACCTTTACGAGAGCTCTGGGCAGCTTGTTGTTGTTGTTTTCTGCGCAACATTCTTCCGCTGATTCTTCCTGGATCAATTGTCTCTCTTGTACACCAACCAACCACAAACACACATGGGCGACACGACTCTGCAGCTCCAGTACCCGCCGCCACCGCCGCAATTCCGCCGGTTTACGTCAGCCGCGATTGCCGAGGCCAGCGACCCGTTTCTGCAGCCACCGCCGCCGCTCGGCCCGGGCGTTGGCGCGTATACTGTCTTTGAGGACCAGCAGCGCGTGCGTGCCCTCTTTGTTTCTGCTTATTTAGATGGAGAACTCACCTGTGTTCTGTGTGTTTAGCTGAGCGACGTGGCTCCAAAGCTGAGTGAGATGGGCATTGAACAGTTGTTTGGCGATGAGGACGCTCCCGGCTTCGGTGCGTGCTTTCCACTCTCTTGCTCTATCGCTAAGTCGATGCCTTAGACCGTGCGGCTGAGCTCAAACTTCTGAATCACTCGTTACTGCTTAACTTCTTGGAACTGCAACATGTCCTTGTCCACCGTCCCGAAGAGGTGCAATTCAGCTTACTATACCAATTCGAAGCTAAATTCCTGCTTAGTATCTCATCAAAATAGAACATATCAGGCTTATATTCATCAATATGCATTATCTGTTGAATGGGTATCGACCACATCAGGCCCGCGACACTCTCAAACTCTTGATGGAACTGCAAATCAAACGGCGACAGAATATGGCAAAAGACCTGGAAATGTGAGTTTACTGGAGTCGAGCTTGTGGTTCTCTGACAGGTTCTCTAGATGTTTGAAGGACATACGGGATGCATTCCGAGACTTTGAGACATCCTTCACAAACACTACAGCAAAAATTGAAGCTGAATCCGAAAGTATACCCATGAGTGTTGATGAAAAGAAGGAAATAGATACCGTCATGACAGAAGCGAGCATAAAAACAACGTCAACGACGACAGATGACATGAGTGCAGATGAATCAAAGTATTGGGCAAAAAAGCAGAAGCTGGGACGATATGCTGCTTCATTAACACAATAAACTGCAGTGTTCTACATTCTTCTTTCTGTTTTCTCCGAAATGCCAGTTCCTGACCCCGCTGCCGCTGCTCCCTCTACCTCCACCGCAGGAACATCAGTAACAACAGCTCTTTTGGCGAATCCAGGTTTGATTCGATTCAATACAGCTAGGGCGTGCTGACCCTCTACTGGCCCAGAGTACAAGGATTTTATAGATGACTCGTTCGACCCCGCTGAATACGCCAACCGCATCATTCAGGCGCCAGAGGGAAAGTCATTTCATCGCACAGATATCGCTACAGCCTTGTCGAAACTGAGTTTCTCCATTGATCATTTGAACAAAGAATTGCATGACCAGGTCAGCGCTTATCCTCTCTCTTCTGTGCACCATGACGTTCTGTTCAGCAATGAGATATCGATGAGATAGCCTTGTGGCTGTTAATACATGGAGACTGGAGAATTCATTCACACAAACACACTCAGAAAACCAACACTTTTCAATGTAACAGGTGGCAGCCCATTACGAAGACCTTCTCGAACAAGTCACTGGACTAGATGACCTCGAAACTGCTCTTGCCACAATCAAGGAAGGAATCACGACAGCGAATTCATCCTTCAATCGGTGAGATTCACATCTCAAAACTCAATATCCTCTGAACCCGTTATACACGTTAGAGTGAAGACGAAAATTCGGGATACGTATAATCAGATTCAAGATCAAACGGATGAACTGGAGCTTATGCAAGCTGGGAATGAGATCCTGCGACACGTTCAACGATTTTTGGGATTGGTACGAAGACTGGAGCTTCATTTGAAAGAAGAAGGAACGTCGGGGTTACCGAAAGCGGCTCTTTGTATCAAAGAAATTGGTGGGTGTCATGTTGCTTTGCTGGGAGAAAACTTATTCTGCTGTGGCAGAAACTCTGATGCAAGAAGCTGATTTAAGTCGAATCGATGTTGTGGATCCTGAGGTTGTCAAAGTAGAAGCGGCTAGAACGTTGGTATTGGAGCAAGGCGAGAAACAGTTATTGGAAGGACTTAAAACACAGGTATGGAAGGAAACCCAGGTACCGAGCTTATTCAAATCGTTAATATTTACTTTAGAATCAAGCTGAAATTGCAGCGGGACTGCAGGTGTTTTACAACATTGGCTTGGTCTCCTCTAAAGCCAAGTCGTTGATTGATGATGCTTTGGATGTTATTTCAAAAGAGACACAATCTGCTTTGAATGTGCAAACGTTGAGCAAGGAAATTAAAGGTGGGAGGGATCGCGCATGCAAATTCTTGGATGCTAACTTTGGTTCGACTTACAGACCAACATGCACTTACAGATAAAGGAAAGAAGGGCGTGGAACTTGTGAACGTGACTGGACCAGCTTACACGTCTAAACTGTGGAAGCGGTTAGAAGGGCTCATGGATATCGTGTATGACAACACAGTTCGAGTATATCTGCTGGAACGCGTGTTGGCGAGAAAGAAGGATCCATTGAGTCAAGCCGCGTATATCGATCAAGTTTCAGAGGTGAGGGAGGAAATTTTCCTGCGTCCGGGCTTGCTGACGTGTATTTCAGGCTATGGAAGGCAATGTCATCAAATACTTTTGGAAGATGGTGTCTCTGAACTTTGAAAAAGAAATTCGAAGTGCGGTGAAGTGTATGTATCTCAACAATCAAGTTACATTCATCCTGACATATTCCTCTCAGCCTCCTCGTTTTTCCACCAAATCTTTCAAGTTGGGTACCCAAAACTTCTTCGTCTCTTCCACGACTTGTTTAGTCGTCTCACGGTCACGAATGTCTCTGGTGCTGTTACCCCTGCCTCGTCATCTCAACCAACAGTATCTGAGGAAGCGAGCCGCTTTGCTTCAGACTCGTCTGTCTTACTGAAAGCTCTATCATCGTTTGAGACGGCGTATTTAAGAGAAAGTCTCGCCCGGTTGTTGGAACCTGTGAACCAAGCTTTCCCCGAAAAGCCTATAGCTGGAAACAGAACCGTCGCGACAAGAGATGATGTAGAAAAACTGCTTCGTGCTATTTCAAGGTGACTCTATTTGTCGAGTCTTTTCCTGGTTAACTAAGGCTTATAATAGGGAACTTGAGATTTCTAAATTCGATCCACACCTCTTGAAATCCGTTTCTAAGAATGCAACGAAAGCTATCAATATGTACTCTATCCGAAGCGAGCACTGTGTTGCGAATGATTCCACTGTTTTCACTATTCCGGGTGGAAACGCTCCAGTTAATCCTTCGCAGTTACTGAATATTGAGATTGTGAATTGTTTGTGGACGTTGGCGGAGGGTGTTTGGAAGATTATGGATGATTTTGAGGATGAACAGATTGTGTCTGTTTTGACTGACTCTGTTGAGGTTGGATTTCATTTTTCGACCAAACATATTTAATAACTTTTTTGATATCAGGCTGTCCAAAAGCTTATCCAATCTGTTGTTGAACCATTGGTTGCCGGTGTGACGAGGGATATCGAATTGAGTATTGCTAAAATCCATAAGGAGGACTTCAACAAGTCGACGAAAGCTGCAGAGCCTGGTTTAAGCCCGTATGTTATTGAAGTTGGAACCAAGCTTCGTTGGGTGCAGCGTGAAATCATGATGCGATTCCATTGTGGGGATGATACCAAAGAATGGTATGGTTTCTTGAAAGTTCTCTTGGTTTCACTAACCTCTACAAACACAGGTATAAGTCTGTGGGAACTCGCCTGATTGACATTTTCCTCCGCCAAGCCAGTCTAATTCGCCCACTCAACACAGAACAAGGAAAACTCAAACTCACAACCGACATGACGCAACTCGAGTTTGCATTGAACCAGTGGATCCAACCGACAGGCATCAAACTGGACGCCGCAATGGGGACAAGCTATAAAGGTCTTCGAGCATTCCGGCAGCTGCTGTTCTTGGATTTGAATCAAGTCAGCGCCGCGCACCATACCGCTGATATTCCGAAAGTTGTTGTTGCGCATCATTTAATTGTCCGGGCGCACCCGTTGATCCAGTTGCCTGTTGCGGCGTTTGGGTGGACGGAGTTGGCGTATTCTGATTGGTTAGATGTACATTCTGAGGAGGAAGCTGTTTTGTTGCTGGGACAGTGTTTGAGTATGTATATGGATGACGTGAGAAAACAAGGTGGGAGGGAATACCGGGTTGAGTTTGTGGCTGTTCGAAATTTGTTGAAGTTGGTGTGATAATAATTGAATGAACTGTGTTTTCGAAGATTCAGAGTTGTTATATTCATGATTTACCTTGTTTTTTCTTGATTCTAAACTGTTTGAGCCAAACTCCGCCACAAGATGAACCCGAACGACATTATCGCCCGCAACCGTCGATTAGCGCTTGAACGGGTCTCGCGAACGGTAAAGACAACAACGCCTTTGAAGTCTCGCCTCGCTTCCGCCTCGGCCGTTTCATCTGGTCATCGACAACTGCCAACTCCAAACAGCAGCGCCTCAAAACCCTCGTCGTCGTCGTCAGGTCGAAACTCAAAGAATGGAAAGAAGCGCGGGATCAACTTGGACTATTGCGAGTACAACTTGACGAATATGCATGATACCCGAGGCGGCTTTATCCCCGTCGATAGTGATTTATTGGTGGAGACCAGTATACAAGCCACAGAAGAAGAGAAAGCGATGGTTCCGATTGGATCCGTGTGTGCGGAATGTGGCAGCTTGGATGTGGATGCTGTTTTGTTCAAGCATTACAAGGTTTTCGTTTGTCGAAGGTAACTAGAAACAATGGGGAGGAGAAGGAATATCGAAGAATCTGATAATCTTGTTATAGGTGCAAGAATACCTTGTTGGACAAGTATTCGTTGTTAACAAAGACGGAAGTTCGCGAAGATTACCTGCTCACAGAGAGTGAATTGCGTGACACGGAGAAACTGCCGTATTGGATGAAAAAGAATCCTCATAAAGATACATATGCGAGTATGTTGCTATACCTGCGGATGCATGTATGTAGATTTGGAATACTTTGACAGGGAGTCTTACATGTATTATAATATAAGGTTGAAGAGTTCGCAATCAAGAAGTGGGGATCACTTGAAAAGCTGGATGAAGAGTTTGAACGAAGAGGTGTAACGAAACAAGCAAGGAAGAAGGCCAAATTTGAAGCCAAATTGACGGAATTGCGGAAAAAGACACTGACAAGCACGTGGATGAAGTTGCAGGAAGATCAGGAACATGTTCATGAATACGAAAATATGGGTGTTATTGTTAGGAGTAGTGGACGAGTTATTCAGCAAACCTGTCGAACGTGTGGTGTATTATTTGAATTCGAAGAATTATAAAACGTGTTGTTATCTGCGCATATCTGCTTTTTTTGCACGTCACTCGAAATCAACAAACAGAAATCGATTTCACAACTTTCGCAAGAAACCACTACTTTGCCCCCCTCAGCCAAGTAGTACACCCGCATCATTGCAGAAAGTGATCCACTGATTGATGCCATACAAGCACGCGTTTGAAACCACCGCAGCAGATGTAAGTGTGCGCATTGAGAAACAGCATTTTGTTCTTGGCCACAAACACGACTTCAACCAACCAACACCAACACCAACTCCAACAAAACTAACCACCCACTTCAATGGCACTAGTACATCTCGTCCCAAGTGTACAAGTCCTCTCCAAACTGAATCACCATCAATATCGTTGTCTAATGTCGTCATCCACATCGCCATTCAAAGTGTTTTCCGCGATCCGCGCCGCCGCCGCTTCGGGGCCCCCGCGACCAAGTGCGGCGGCCGTGTCTGCGCTGCTTCCTCGTTTTGGCGGTGGCGGTGGCGTTGGCGTTGGAGCCACGCGCGGCCTCGCAACGACGCCGCCACCAACCTTCGACTTTGAAGTGTCGCCCGCCACGCGCCGTCCGCCACCGGCAAAGAAGGTGCTCGTCGTTGGCTCGGGTGGTTTGTCAATTGGCCAGGCCGGTGAATTCGACTACTCTGGTGCGTGTTGATTCTTTATCTCTGTCTTATCTCCTCTCAACTGATTGCTTGGTTGCCAACACATGCTCACTTCCTCCACCCAAACGTATAAATAGGCTCTCAAGCAATCAAGGCCCTGAAAGAAGAAGGCGTTTTCACTATCCTCATCAATCCAAACATTGCCACAGTCCAGACTGGAAAGGGTCTTGCCGACAAGGTCTACTTTCTCCCTGTCAACCCAGAATACATTGAGTTTGTCATTGAGCGTGAACGTCCTGATGGTATCTTACTCACTTTTGGTGGTCAATCCGCCTTGAACTGTGGTGTTGCCCTTGAAAAGAACGGTGCCCTCAAGAAGTGGAATGTGAAGGTCCTTGGTACTCCCATTCGTACTCTTGAGCTTACTGAAGATCGTGATTTGTTCAACCGTGCCCTGAAAGGTTGGTTTTATTATTCATTTGTTGCCAGTCACTGATGTCTTACACCATCATCAAGAAATCAATATTCCTGTCGCCGAGTCTATCGCTGTCAACACTGTCGACGATGCTATTGCCGCCGCCGAACAAATTGGATTCCCTGTCATTATTCGTTCCGCCTACGCTCTTGGAGGTCTTGGTTCCGGATTTGCTGATGATGCCAATGCTCTTCGCACTCTTGCCACTCAATCCCTTTCTCTCTCTCCTCAAATTCTTGTGGAGCGTTCAATGAAGGGATGGAAAGAACTTGAATATGAAGTAGTCCGTGACGCCGAAGACAACTGTATCACGGTTTGCAACATGGAGAACTTTGATCCACTTGGAATTCACACTGGTGATTCTATCGTTATTGCACCCAGTCAAACTCTTAATGATGCCGAGTACCATATGCTTCGATCTGCTGCCATCAAGATTGTTCGTCACCTTGGAGTTGTTGGTGAATGTAACGTTCAATATGCGTTGAACCCGTACAGCATGGAATACTGTGTCATTGAAGTCAACGCTCGTCTTTCGCGTTCTTCTGCTCTTGCCTCCAAGGCGACCGGATACCCTCTCGCTTTCGTTGCTGCCAAGATTGCCATGGGTTACTCGTTGCCTGAATTGAGAAATGCTGTCACAAAGTCTACTACTGCCAACTTTGAACCTTCTTTGGATTATGTCGTCGTCAAGATTCCTCGTTGGGATTTGGCCAAATTTGCACACGTTGGTAGAGAAATTGGATCCAGTATGAAGAGTGTTGGCGAAGTTATGGCAATTGGTAGAACATTTGAAGAGTCTTTGCAAAAGGTTTGTTCTTTACGCATCTGAGTCTTCTAACCAGAGCTAACAATATTGCAGGCCATTCGTATGGTTGACCCATCATTTTCTGGTTTCCAGTCCCTTCCCTTCCCAGATCTCGACAGGGCTCTTTCTGTTCCAACTGATCGTCGTCTCTTTGCTGTCGGTAAAGCTTTAATGGAGGACAACTACACTGTGGATGAAATCCATGAACTCACCAAGATTGACCGTTGGTTCCTGCACAAGCTCGACAACATTTACCAAAACAGACTCGCTCTCCAAAAACTTTCCAGTCAAGCCGACACGTTGGATGCATCCTACATTCCTGAAGAGTTATTGATTAAGTCCAAGAAGCTCGGATTCTCAGACAACCAAATTGCTGCACTCGTTGGATCCACTGAGCCTGCTGTTCGTTTCCACCGCAAGCAGCTTGGAATTACACCTTTCGTCAAAAAGATTGATACTTTGGCAGCCGAATTCCCTGCTGACACAAACTACCTCTATACCACCTACAATGCGTCTACTCATGATGTCACGTTTGAAGACAAGGGTGTCATGGTTCTTGGATCTGGTGTCTACCGTATTGGATCTAGTGTCGAATTTGATTCCAGTGCCGTCGGTGCCATTCGTGCATTGAGAGAGTCCAACACCAAGACTATTATGGTCAACTACAACCCCGAAACAGTCTCAACAGACTTTGACGAATGTGATCGCCTCTACTTTGATGAACTCAGTTTGGAGCGCGTTATGGATATTTATGAGTTGGAGCACTCTTCCGGTGTGATTGTGTCGATGGGTGGGCAGTTGCCTCAAAACATTGCTCTGCCACTTCACTTGCGTGGTGTCAAAGTGTTGGGTACTTCTCCTGTTGATGTTGACCGCGCTGAGGACCGTGAAAAGTTTTCCAGAGTGTTGGATTCGATTGGTGTTGATCAACCAGCTTGGAAAGAGTTGTCGAGCGTTGAAGACGCGTTGCAGTTTGCAGACGGAGTTGGGTACCCTGTTCTTGTCCGTCCATCTTATGTTTTGTCTGGAGCTGCAATGAACGTTGCACATGACCACAAGATGTTGGAGGCGTTCTTGACTTTGGCTTCTGATGTTTCGCCAGACCATCCAGTCGTTGTGACCAAGTTCATTCAAGGTTCGCAGGAGCTTGATGTTGATTGTGTTGCAAACGACGGGAAGTTGCTCGTGTATGCTGTTTCGCAGCATGTGGAGGATGCAGGTGTGCACTCTGGTGATGCCACGCTTGTGATTCCTCCTGTGTATGAGGGAGAGAAGGGTGAAGGTGTTGGAGGTATCGGTGTTCGTGGATTGACTCCAGAGATTGTTTCTCAGTGCAAAGTCATTGCTGAAAAGGTGGCCAAGGCGTTCAAGATTACTGGACCATACAACATGCAGTTGATTCTTACTCGTCCACCTGTTGTTGAGGGACCGTCTACTGAATTCAGTTTGAAGGTCATTGAGTGTAACTTGAGAGCTTCGCGTTCGCTTCCTTTTATCTCAAAGGCTCTTGACGTCAATTTTGTTCAAATTGCATCACTTGCGATAACAAACAATTCGTTCGAAGAATATGTACCAAAGAAGGATCCAATGACTGTTGCTCGGGACTACAAAGCTGTTAAGGCCCCTATCTTCTCTTGGACGCGTCTTGCTGGTGCTGATCCGGTGTTGGGTGTTGAAATGGGATCGACTGGAGAAGTTGCCTGTTTCGGACGTGATTTGTCTGAGGCTTACTTCACCTCCCTTCTCTCAAACCACACCAACTTCAAGAACTTGCCTCCAAAGCTTTCGTCGAGTGTTTTGCTTGGAAGTGATGATGCCACGGATCCAGAGGTCTTAAAGCACGTTGCAAGCCGTCTCTCGAGTGTTGGATACCGTATCGTTACGGATACTGAAGCTACTCGTGAGGCCATTCAGTCGGTTGTCGATGCTGAGTCTGTGTTGTTTGATGGGGAGGCAGGAATTACCAACTTGGCTGACCGCAAACGTGCTGTACAGATTTCAGGGATCACGATGTGAGTGTTGTGTTTGCGCTTCACGGACAGAGGGCCAAGAGTATTCAAGACCCTGGGTACTTGTTGAGACGTGCTACTGTTGACATGGGTGTTGGAATCGTGAATGAGAGTCGTAATGCCGTGGTGCTGGCTGATTCGATCGCTGAGTATGTCGCTGGAGGAAGAAACAAGTTTGAGGGTGCTTTGAGTTGGGGAGAGTGGTTGCAGCCTGTTCATATTGCTTGATACTGAATTGTTGTTTTTTTGACTTTTATTTTGATTTTATAAATGTGATTCTTAAATTTGTTTGTCTTCAATTAATGCTGCTTCACAGTCAGTGTCTAGTTGATGGTATGGTTGGGTGACAGCGAATGAAGGAGGATTCTTTCGCCAGACTTCCTTCATACGAGACGCCCAAACAATGAGAACTGCCATCCAGCAAATATACCATAGCATTGCCCAAAATAAGGCTCCGCGATACGGGCCTTGATTCGATTTCACTCCCAGGTTGTTAACAACAACATCTAATTCGTCCCCACCCGTCACCCCAAATAATCGTAATGGATCGACTGTCAAACAATATTCACCCATCAATCCATGACAATACATGAAGTAGTTGTTGAAGAACAAACTGATACAGGAAACGCAAATAACTGTGGCGTATTTTACTGGCCGAGCAGCAAAGTCAAGTCCCTCAGTTGTAATGAAACCGTAGCTCGCACCCAGCAACATGCTGAAGTTGTAGAATATAAGCAGGAAAAAGAACTGCCCGTCAAGTGCCCAGTAAAGAGTATGAAGGAAGAACGGAATGCCGACGATGAAACAGATTCCGTTTGGATCAAGTACAAGTCCGCCTGCGATCATGATTCCAAGTATGTGATGAACTCCTACCAACCACAGAATCAGAAACTACAACATAGAATACTGATGCAACTCACCAACGACAGTATAAACACGAAGCATCGATGTCAAGCTCAGTTCCAAGACATAGAAGATAACATGAGCCAACAGCATCACCTTGAACTGTCTGAAGATCCAATGATCCGCTGGCGCATTCGGACAAGGAACCCAACGACTCCCACTACCGACGCGGCCCTTGCTCGCACCGTCTCGGCGGAAGACGCAGAAAGCCATCAAGATCGCGCATTGTATGACAAAGACTCGGTTCATTCGGGTTTGCCAGACATCTGGAAACGAGGCGTAGTCCCAGTAACGCAGTAGAAAGAACATTTTTTTGGAGGAAGAATGTGTCAATGAAGGGGAGGGCTTTTGCGTGTTGTCATGCGGCAAATGCTCAATTTTCGTTACGTGTGTTGTTTGGGAGGGGTGCCATTAACCCATTTGATTCGAAAAATATCAGCCAATCAGAAAAAGGGGAGGAACCATTGGCCTATTGACAACAATTTCGTGCCGTTGAGATGCCGCTTCAGCAATCAAAACTAGTATAAAGCCTGGATCCTCGCGTCACATCAATTCTCTTTCCCAGAAACATCCTCTTCTTCAAAAACAACAAACACACAAGCTTAAACATGCAATTCTTGTACCTCCTCCTCGCTGTCTTCCAGTTGACTTTGGCTCTTCCAGCTTCTGTGCCAACGGATTCTGATGTTGCTGCTCACCCAGTTCGTCGTAACACCATGTGTTGGTTCCGTTTCTGTTCTATGGAGCATCCTGAGCGTCGCGATTCCGTTCCAGCTGCTGTTGAGGCTCAAGTTGCTACTATTCCAGTTCGTCGTAACACTATGTGTTGGTTCAGATTCTGTTCTATGGAACACCCAGAACGTCGTGATACTGCTACTATTGCTTCAGCTGAACCTGAGATCACTGTTGAAGCTCAAGTTGCCACTATTCCAGTTCGCCGTAACACCATGTGCTGGTTCCGTTTCTGCTCAATGGAACACCCTGAGCGTCGCGACAACGTGATTGCATCCGAAGCTGCCATGGCCCAAATTGCTGTTGTTCCAGTCCGCCGCAACACCATGTGCTGGTTCCGCTTCTGTTCTATGGAACACCCTGAACGTCGCGATGGTGTTATTGCTCCAGTTGAACCAGTTGCCGCGAATACCGAAATTCCTACCATTCCAGTTCGTCGTAACACCATGTGCTGGTTCCGTTTCTGTTCCATGGAGCACCCAGAACGTCGTGATTCCATCGCTCCAGTTGCTTCCGAGGCGCAAGTTGCTACTGTTCCAGTCCGTCGTAACACCATGTGTTGGTTCGGTTTCTGCTCCATGGAGCACCCAGAACGTCGCGACAATGTTATTGCTCCAACTGCTGCTGAAGCTCAGGTGGCAGTTGTTCCAGTTCGTCGCAACACCATGTGCTGGTTCCGTTTCTGCTCCATGGAACACCCAGAACGTCGTGAACAGGCTACAATTGCTCCAATTATTCCCGTCGCTGAAGAATCCGTTGTTGAAACTTCTGTTGAGGCTCCAGTTGTTTGAACAATCCCTTCTTCATCTCATTCTTAAAACTAATTAGATTCATTTTCCCAAAATTCATTTCTTCATTTCTGAATAGCAAATAAAACGCTTGTTTTCCCCTACTGGTAACTTTTACAATTTGCTTGATCCGAGTCACAACCCCTTGCTCTTCAAGAACGCGTCCTGGCTTGGCTCTCTTCCCAAAAAGAGTCTCAAACTCTCAATCGCATCACGAGATCCGCCAGCAGCCAAGATTTCGTTACGGTATGCGGCTCCAGCAGTTGGATCAAGAAGCTTGTTTCCTTCCTTGAAATTTGCGTAGAACATATCAGTCGCGTAGACTTGGGACCACATGTATCCATAGTATTGAGCGTCATAACCGCCAGCCAAGTGACCAAACGCAGCTGGGAAATAAGTTCCTTCCGTAGTTGGAACTCCCATGATCTCTTGCTGCATCTTTGGCCAAACCTGGCGAATATCCTCCCCAGTCCCACTGTGAATCGCTTGATCAAACAAACCAAAGAGAAGCTGACGGTTTTCTGTGTATCCGCTGTTGGCATTCTTACTCTCGATCAAACGCTCAAGAAGGTCCGAAGGAAGCTTGCGAGTTGGGTCGTCAATGTGTCCGGCGAGCATATTCAAGGTCTCACCCTCCCAACACCAGTTTTCAAGCATTTGGGAAGGACATTCAACGAAATCACGTTCGACGGCAGTTCCAGCGAAACGAGCATGCTTCACCTTGGAGCAAAGCTGGTGGAAAACGTGGCCGAATTCATGGAAGTAAGTGACAACTTCTGAGTGCAAGAGCAACGATGGAGTAGTAGCAGTTGGCTTGGAGAAGTTAGCGACAAGGGCACAAACTGGCAATTGCCCTTCGGCCTGTGGCTGAAGTCCAAAGACGGCAGCGTGGCCATACTTTCCATCACGAGGGTGCAAGTCCATGTAAAAGTATCCGACAAGCGAATCGTCGCTTGAATTGTGGACTGCGTACATCTTAACGTCTTCGTGCCAGACTTCAGCGTCTTCAACTTGTCTGAACTTGAGTGACAACAAACGTTGGTAAATTTCGAAAAGGCCCTTGGTCACAATGTGGATAGGGAAGTAACGCTTGATCTCTTCGTGGTCAACTTGATACTTTTCTGTTGATCAAGTCAGCGATATTGTTCTGATTAAAGATTGACGCACCTTTTTCGATCAAGTTCAAGTAGTAACCCATGTCCCACTGGTTAAGCTTTCCATCGAATGGTTCCCCACGGGCTTCCTTGGTTCGTTTCTTGAGTGCCAAAAGTTCTGCGAGGTCGTAGTCCAGGAGTGGTTGAAGCTTCTTGTTAAGATCCTTCAAGAATAATTGAACAGTCTCTGGAGACTTGGCCATACGCACATCAAGGATGTAAGATGCATGGTTTGGGAAACCCAGAATTGTTGCCTTAGTAAAAGGTTACAATTGGTTTCTGACTTTTTCTGAAATCGCACCTGCTCTTGACGCAATTTAACAAGCTTTTCGAGAATCTCTGTGTTGGTATCCTTGCAACGGGAGTTGAAAGCCTTCTCCATCGCCTGACGAGTAGTGTCAACGTGACAGAGCTTCAAAACTGGTGGAGCCTCCGTGTACTTCAAGCCAACGATAAACTTTCCATCCTCGGTCTTGCTGAGCTTCTCCAAAAAGTCATCTGGCATACCATCCAGTTCTTCTTTGGTGAAGTGGAGTTTCGTGTTCTCCTCTCCCAAGTTCTTTGAGAACTGAATACCCAATTCACTCATTTCCTTCTTGATGGCAGTGATGCGTGCCTGTTTCTCCTCCGAGAGGTCCAATCCGTTTCTCTTGAAATCACGGATCAAACGGTCGAGAAGACGTTGGTCTTCAGCGGCAAGAACTTCCTTCTTGGCAGCGTATTTTTGGATGCTAGTGAACACGTCTTTACGCATTGAGGTTTCGACTGCAATGTCTTCTTAGTGACACATCGGGTACTTGACTAGTATGACTACAAACCATTGAAAGCAGAGACTTTCGTGTCGGCGGCAGAACTAGCATCACGCAATGCCTTGTTGGCAGAAGTGTGCTGAGGGAAATCGAAGCTGGTTGCAAGTGGCGTGAGAAGCTTGTCCTCCTCAGCGAATGGAAGCAAAGTGTTTTCATAAGTGTGTTCGCCGTCCTTGAGAGCAGCAACCTTGTCGTTCACGTCCTTTGTGTAAGCAATAGTCTCCTCGGCCAAGTCGTGGATAGCCTCTGGAGTCAAAGCATGTCTCAGACGAACGAACGCGTGGCTTGCTGAGGTGGCGGTTGTCTACGATATCCCACACGGCGGCACGTGAGCACAAGCCCAAATGCAAACACAAAGAAACGAGGGTAATCACCTGGCGCACGGCCGAGTCGAATGCAACAACATTGAGCGAGGACAGGGCCTTGAGAAGGACATCGACGAACGAGTTCTCGTCGACGGCGCTGACTTCGGCCACTTTTGCGTTTCGGCAGAGCAACTGGGCGGTCGCTGTTGTGCGTGGTTTGACGTGTTCGAGGAGGAGGCGGCGGTAGGCACTCATTTTGAAGAAGTTACTTTTGTTCCTTTGTTTGTTTGTTTGTTTAAAAGTTACTTTAACAGTTTATTGTGTTTCGCTCTGACGCAGCATCGCCTTCAGTTCGTCAATTGACAGTGCCGCAGTCGTGTTTCCAGCCTCGATCTGTTGTTTGAGAATGACTGCACGTTCGTTTGCTCGCCAGTGCTGCCAATGGAAAAACTCTTTTGTGTGGATCAGATGGACGGTGCTTTCAAGGGCAACGCTTCGTCGGAATGATTCGTGCTGAAGATACTCGAGAATCTCAAGGCTGTACGGGTATCTGGAGGACGTGTCAGAGAATGAATGGGTTGAACACATCTCAACTCACACTACGAGGTGGGCGTACTCGGGCCGTCGCCAATAGAGCAGATATTTAAGATAATTGATGAAAGCCGGGTCGTTGAAGTAGTTGTGCTGCGCGAGGACTGCGAGGACAGAAACCATCAGCTTGAGCACTTTGATGGGCCACTACTCACACTGAAGATACTTTGGATTCGCCAAACATTGAACAAATTCAAGCTCTAAAATGAGCCGTCTTTCTTCTGCGCTGCTTGTTGAACTAGCTGGTGGTGGCTGTGGTTCAACTTCCATCTAGATTTCGAAAACAAAGTTTGGTTCAAAACAAAACGAATGCCAAAGATTGAGTTGGTTCCGCTGGACGGACGTGAGTTCCTTGCTACCTCTTCCTCTCTAGTCTGCCTAACCTGATAACGACCCGAAAGACTCGTCCTTCCTTCATGGTCATCCAGGCCTTGATGCTGTCCATATAAGGGGCCTTGTTCGTTTATCACACAAGAATCTTACACAAGTAAAACGGATTCCTCACATCACTGTCCGTCTATGTGGAGTCATCCTAACAAAAGTACGGCCGCCGTCAGACAAAGGGATCCGCGGACAAAAGTTCAAGGGCAGATGGAATTTACATGCTGCTGTACCGTGAGTATTAGCACTGGTTATGATGGTGAAAATAGCTTGAGAGCCTGCACTCCAGCGAGCAAAGGGGAATGTGCATATGGATCTGGCCCATTAAGTCCTGTGTAACCATTGACAAATCCCTTATTCCTCATTGTCTGTTGAACTTGGATACTTACTTCATTTATTTCAACAAACAGACCATTGGTTTTATACGGAGGTGGATCTAAAAACGCGGAAGAGCTTTTGTTGCATCCCGGAGAAATCAAGGAGATTCCTTTTGAATTTCGATTCGGAAGACACGAAGCCTTGGCCGATTTCCCTGCGTCACTGATTCTACCATCAGTCCAATGATCTGAGAAGGTGAGCTTTATTTCTTTGTACATCAAGGCACCTGACGCGTTCTTTCAAACAGTCGGGGAGAAACTCGTCACTGGATCGAATGTACCATGAACTGGTATAGGAAAGGAGGAATCATTCTATCAGAACGTCGTGTGGCAATTGAAGTCTGGGTGAATCCCAGCACACCAAAAATCCTGGCTGGAATGCTTGTTTCGCGACCAGCGACGGAGTCCCGTGCAGGCTCCATCTGCTCGTCGGTATCTTCTGTTTACAATGAGCAACAGGAACAAACTCAGCAAGAGCCAATTAAGAGGTCACATAGCTCAAAAGCGTTGGAAGCAATGATTGGGAGGTCGAGTGTGGGACAGACCCCAGACTCAAATCCATTGACATCCCATATGGATGGTATTTCATCGAAACTATCCATAACATCTCTTTCTGGACAAGAGCGGCGGCTTTCTGTTGCTTCCGCCAATGAGCCATCTGCCAACGTTCCTGGTGCAGTTCAATGGCACGGAAATGGATATACTTTGAAACTTAATCGTCATGTATGCACGGGAGGGGAGAAACTCGACCTCTTTATTCAAGTTAACAGTTCCCAAATGGATCACTTTGCATCCACCAGTGATATCGTAGAGCCAGTATTGCCTGAAAATACGTCAAACTCTTCAACTCCTAAAAAGTCTGCTTCTGTATTTCCAGGATTTTCCAAAATGGTTTCAAAACTCAAGAAAAAACCTGGGCATGATACCCCGATAGTACAACCAATGAAGCCGTCGAATTTATGTACTTTGAAAGTCTATATTGAAGAGACTCAGACTGTGCGAGCTCCTTTGGATTCGGGAGATGTATCTGTGGTAAATGAGGCTCACCGAACATATTTGGACAACTTTGTGGGGAAAAATGTATCGCCGCTCACCAGCAGCAATTCTATTAATGCTACATCATCTGGGTCCCTTGGTGCATCTGGTTCCACCCGAAGCTCTCAACAACTCAGCCCAAATTCGCCTTCGAAGCCTCCTGAGAGCCAAGAATATTTAGTTCGTACTGTCTCTGGCATCAAACAACTGCACTGTATTACCATAACGGAGGAATTTGAAGGAGAGTTTACAAACTTCAGCACCATTATTCCTGTTCCACCCCTTTTTGGAGTAGAAGATGTCGAAGCCTTAGTTGAAGCAGCGAAAGCACCTGGTCCGGAATTTGAAACTCCAGCAGTGACAAATCATGATGATATTCCTCGAGATTCAAACGACTATCGACCATTTGACTCACGAGCTCCATCGGCCAACTCTTCAGTGAGTGAATTTTCGCTGCGAATGCCAAGTCCTGCACCTAGTTCTATTCTCAGCTCTATAGGCGATGACTCTATTGCCAATCGTCGTCCATCGATTGTTGCTGCAACGAAAGTGGAACAGACGGAGCTTGGTGCTCGTGTAGCCGCGTCGAGTCGGTTGTCTCAACGACCAAGTCGGACACTGATTTCATCAAGTACCGCGGATTTAGGACGGCTGAGGAGTGTTAGTCGTGGACGCGGGCGAGGACGCAAGAAGGACGTTGAAGTGTTGTTTGGAGTACATCCAACTTGCGAGCACCCAGCCGTGTCTGTCAGTCATGAAATCGTCGTTGTGTTGGAAGTCCCTAATGCAGGGGCACTTGAAAAGGATTCCTTTCCTGGATTGCATCATGAATCATTGACCGTACCGGAAGATTTGCACGCAACTCATGTGCCTCATCATTCTCATCACCACCACCAGGAAGAATCTGAACCTCGGGTTACTACAGAGTTTCCAGTATACCAACCACCGATACTCAATCCCCGTCTCAAGTTGATGGCAGACATCCTTCGTGGAGAAGGTGACAAGAGCAAGCGTAAAATTCAATCGCAATCAGCTCCTGATTTACGTCATGTCGCCGCTGCGGCCAAGTCGAAATTTTCATCTGAGCCAACACTCGAGGAGCCAGGAACACCCGAATTCGTACTTGCTCCCATGACTCCGACTATTTCTATTTCTGCTGTTGATGACTTTGCGTTGGAGCCTCCACACGAATTTAATGAGGTAGACAAGTCGTCGAGTGAACCTGTGGATACCAACGATGAATTTCGCGAACCTCCTCCATCGTCTGCTCCAGATGTAGTGCCGCCACTTGAACCTCCACGTAAATTGGCGAATTCAATTCAATCTTCTCCAGCAAAGTCTAATCGTATTGAACTTCGCCATCCGATTATTATCAGCAGTCTCAGTGTTACAGAGTGTCGGGAAATTGTTGCTACTCAACCTTCGTTAGCTGGGGACGGTCTCTTTGGTGTTCCGTTAGGATTTGTTGAAGACGATGAATGGGACGTGTACCGAAAAGGAAGCCAAAATCTCAGGAGTACTTCTCCTGCTGGGTTATCAATGGCAAGTGTAGAAAGTCGTGTATCGTGGAGGAATCTGTGATTTGAAACAAAACTCTTCATAAATATTAACAAACCATGCTTGCCACTACAACCAATGTAAAACTATCAATCTTGATGCAATCGATTCCACCTATCCCTAACTCACACATCACGACATATCCAATAGACTACCGCATCTACCTGCCGCCAACTCTTCAATGGAGACGCAAAGCCGCGCGGCGTCGCTGTACGCAACAACACCCTTCACTCCACAAACATGCACTCACTCTCTTCACCCACATCAACAGATCTCCTCAGAAAACCTGAAATCCTTCTTGAAACCTTAACGCCAACAGCCTACACAGACGTGCAAGACTACAACCCCTTCGCCCTCCCCCTGAAATTCGACTCCCCAGCGGCAGAACTCGACGTCCTTGGTATCACATGCGCGCTTGGGTTTGGAAGCGGGTATAGGGAGGAGCTTATGGCGCTTTGGAGCGGGGTCCATTTGATACTGTTCGGTGAGGCTCCCCCCTTTTTTAGTGTTGAAGGGGGTTTGGTTTCTGATGTATTTGTGGTAATGAAGGTTCGGTGTCATGTCCATGTACATTTCGCAGTCGGGGGGCTTACTGCGTCTGGGATGAAGGAGTTGGGGTTGGGTGATGTTGCGGGGTTGTTTGGGGTTCCGTTGAATAGGGAGGTGCAGCATCCTACGCTCCTGTTACGGTTTCGGAGCATCATGTGTTGCGGCCTTTTGCGGTTAAGATTCAGGAGGTGTTGAATGATGTGGGCGTGTTTTGGTGGGAAGTGGTATAGCAGTCTTGGCGCGTTTTTGGTGAAGGTTTGTCAAGGTGGTGTGAAGGGGGAAGAGTTGGTGAAGGTGCTTGGGATGCGTTCCCAGCTTGCTTTGGGGATGTGGGAAGGGTTGGCCGATGTTGGTTAGTTTCTTCTACAGTGATTCATTCAGCTCTGGCCACTTATAATGTTCTTTTCTAGACGTTTTATTTAACACGAAGGCTCAACGTCTCGCGTACTATGTGCACAAAAAGTTTCCCGAGCTTGTCAAGACCAGTCCTTTTACCACTGGTGCAGACCCAGCTATCGTTTCAAATCTAGTTAAGAAAGGCGTTATTACTGTTCCAGAGGAGATTCAGCGAAAGTTGAACGATGGATACGATTTTGGTGCCGTTGTCGTGAATGACGAGGATGTGGAGGCTGAATATAGTTTGCGAGCTGCTGGCGTTGCTGCGGTTGAAATGATGACTGAAGCTGCAGAAAAGATGGACGAGTGGAAAGGTGGTAAACTGAATGCGATGGGTTTGTGTGCCTGGTTGAGAGGCATCGAGAAGGTGGAAAAGAGATTGGTGAACAAGGCTACAGTGTTTTACTGAGACCGTAATTCAAAAGTAAAATTCAATCGTATTTATCTAGTTTTTCCCGAAGTTGGCGAGGTAGTAAAACAACCCAATCATGAGTCCATAAACAAATACTGCTGATGCATTGGAGACATGTTGGAGAATATGTTGGGGATTCCAATGTTCTGACTTGAGCACCCAATCCAGCAACCCCAGATGATTTGTTTCCTCCAGTTGTGGCTCCCGATCCCAACACACGACCACCAGAACTTGGGAATCCAGATGATCCAGCGGCATGAGTTGTAACTAATCTTTCGACCTTGTTGATATCCGCACCAACAACTAAAGTTGTTTGAAGAATGAGTTTTAATGTCGTATACGTGGCAATACCGTATTAAACAACAAGCGAATTTACCTTCTTCATCTTTCTACCTTCCTTAAAGAGCATAAAAGTGGGCATAGCTCTTACTCCATGAGTGCAGCAATATCCTTCACGTTTCTTTGTCAGTGTTTGGCGTAGCAGCAGCTAACAACGCACCTTCTGGTCATCCACATCAACCTTCAAAAAGACGCAGTTGGGGAACTTTGAAGAGAGGGCGTCGAAGCGAGGAGCCACCATCTTGCAGGGACCACACCAAGTGGCGGTAAAGTCCACAACAGCCAGCTTTGAGCCGCCAGTGTGCTTGTTGAACTAGGGTAGATAAGTAATTAAATGAAACAAAGGAATGAGGCTAAGCAAACATACTTCGGACACGGAAGTGATAGTAATAACAGTCATTTTTTTGGAGGTTGTTTTTCACCCACCAAACAGAACACCAACCAACCACCACTGACCATGTTCTCGTTTGCACTTCTTTCCCGCGGATTCGCCACCGCATCCTCAGCCGCCAGTGCTGCGAAGCCCAAGGCGACGAGTGCTACCGCCACAGCCGCGGATGCAGCAAGTACGTGTTGTCCGAGTTTGAGTTTATTCTGACACTTACGCAAACCAACGAACCAACCAACAAACCAACGAACCAATCAAAACACAGAAACCCTCGCACGCCGCAAACTCCGACTTCTCGGCGCGCCGTCCGTTTCGCCGCCAAAGCGACCACTTTCTGCCTTCTTTTTTTTTCGGCGGACCGTCGCAAGGACTTGTCCGAATCGCCGTCGTTCAAGGCGCTCACCGGTCTGCCAAAGTCGGCCGCCATTGCGAAGGAACTCGGCTCGCTGTGGCGTCAGGCCGCGCCCTCCGTCAAGAAGGTGCTGACTTTTTGTTTGTTGTTGTTGTTGGTTGTGCGTCAAAACTTGTCCGAACTCACTTGTTGAAAAAACAGCCTTACGAAGACAAGGTCGCTCAGGCAAACAAAGACTACGAAGCTGCGGTGAAGAAGTTTGTTGCCGCTCGTACTCCTCAAGACTTGATTCTGGAGCAGAAGCAACATGCCCTCAAGAAGGCACTCAACAAATCAACTACGAAAGTCATTGCCGATCCTAGTGCTCCAAAGAGACCTCTCTCAGCTTACATGTTGTATTCTCAGAAGCAGCGTGATCTTAAGCGTGGAACTGGATCAGCAGTCAAAGACGTTTCCTTGTTTAGCAAAGAATGGAAAGCACTTTCTGCCGCGGACCAGAAGGTGAGCTGTCCAATTTCATTTGGAAACTTGATTATTACGCGTCACGTTCCGTGTTTTTGGATGGATTGACCTCTGACATCAACCATACAGCCATACCTCGATGAGGCCGCGAAACTTAAGGCCGCATACGATGCAGCGCAGAAGGCTTACTTGGCTGTGAGTGTGCTCTCTTCAATATTTTCACCAATTATTAACTTGTCCTCAGCGAACTGGAATCACCGAGATTAAAGCGTCCTTGACTAAAGACCTTGCCAGCGCAACAAAGGCTCCAAAGAAGACTGCAAAGAGAGCTTCCGCCAAGGTTGGCGTGAAGAAGGTTAGCACCAGACGCCCTGCCGTCAAGAAGCCTGCCAAGAAAGTCGTCACCAAGAAGACTGTTGCTGCAAAGAAAACTACTGTTGCCAAGAAGGCTGCTGCCGTCAAGAAGATTACTTCTGCCAAGAAGTCGCCTGTGGCCAAGAAGGCTGCTGCCAAGAAGTAAATTCATTTAGTTTTGTGAATAGCTGAGATTTGTGTGTATTTCTTATGTTTTGGATCTATACATATTTAGCCACGTGCGGGTTTAGTTTTTGGCATGATGAATAGGATTTACTTTTTGAGTTCTTTATTTGTTCTCGTTCACCACGCCACCATAACAGATTGACACAAATGGGCGATTCCGACACGGACACCGACGAAGTGCTCTGTCTCGATTCGGACGGTGAGTACCGACCAGTGCCGAAAGTGAAACACACTCGCTCGTTCAAGAACCACGGACTTCAACGCCATCGCCATCGCCCACTCAAAGTTCAAGACGACGCTGTGATTGTCGTGCACGGATCAGACTCGGAAAGCGAGCCCGAACAAAGGCGAAAGGCGTCACCGTCAAAGACTGTGTCGTCATTAAACTCAGTCACACGCCCTCGAATCAATCTGCCAATCACACGCAATGCCCTCCGCCCGTGTCCAGCTC
>MCGO01000267.1:0-44979 GCA_002104985.1 Rhizoclosmatium globosum
TAGTCAATTCATCGTGTATACTAAACTACATTTGTTATTTGTGTCGCGAATAATTGCTTTTATTGGAACTAGTCGGCTGCAGGTGCGACGTTGTCTGCTCGAGTTACGACCACTCCAGCTGCACTTCCTTGCCTTGATCGTCCCATAAGTGCTGTTGCAATCGAAAGTAAATCTGTTGTTTGTTGGCCTCTTTCTTGTGGTCCCATCCAGTCCGCAGGATCATTATAAAAGTCACCTTCAGCAGGTTCTGCCAAATGACCATAAATCTCGATTGGATCAACAATAACGCGAGGATAATCCGATGGCAACTGTTGTTCCGTATTTTCTTGATTCCACATCTGTGGCTGTCCGACAACGTCCATTCGCTCCATTCCTTCAAGCACATTTCCAGTAAGAGAAAGCGGAGAAGTTGTTTGTCTCGATGATTGGATGTTGGTTCTCGGCGTCCGTGTTTGTCTCCGCGGCGTGCGTATTCTGACACGTCGTCTCGAGGGCGGCTTTTTAACGGCTTTGAGTTCTTCACGATTCCATTGTTCTGCAGCGATTGCGATGCCTTGCGTTAAAGGAGATTGCGGTTGGGCGATTGGGAGGAGGGAAGTGCGAGATGTCTGTTGAGGCGGAATCTGCATAAAGAACTGGAATGGAATGATCATGTATGGTAATGCATTCGGCTGTATACTATATGGTCTTGCACTCGAACTCTGTGATTGTTGAGGCGGGGTTTGGTTTTCTTGGTTGGTTGGATGCATCTGTTTCGTTGGGTTTGAATGCTTTGACCTTGATATGGATTGGTAAGTTTACCCTTGGCAAAGTGACAAGCTCTTGACAGCGATTGGAGGGACTGCAAAGCAGGGATTTTGATTTTTGCTTGGTTTTTAGAGGATATTTTTGGAAAGGAAAAGGAGGCGACAGCCGCAGAATACTTCAGAACACACTGAAGCCGCGTTGTTTTATTAAACTTATAATATATCAGGACAGAGGTTCAAAGTGTCCTGGAACGTATGAGTGGAAATCGATACAAGCTAAAGAACATGTTTATTTTATGTACTTAGGTAGTACCCCGCGAATATGTACAATACACAAAAGAATTATCTGAATTATAGGAAATCCACGGTTCATATGGATTTGTGGTTTGGCCGAAGCAGAGGCGTGCCCAACAGGTTTCAAGCTTGATCAATCAATCAGGAATACAGTTTCCAAAATAGCCTCCAACTCTCTTCTGTTCGCCCCTTCCATCGTATCCTACCACCAACTTGCATTCCAAGCAGTCCTAAAAATGCCCAAGGCTCTTTCACAACCTCGTCTCCATCCTCGTTGCCATTGACACAACTTTCATACCCAGTACGAGCTCTTCAACACCGTTCTCGTTTTCTTCATGAGAATGATAGTGACTCCCATCCATTTCACCCAACATTGCCTCCATACAAAGCAACAACGGGTCATAGTCCCCGCACTATCCTTCTCCATAGCTTTTACAAACTCCACAACGCAGTCTAAACGCGCCTGCAAGACTTTCCTGTCACACTCCCCTCGCGATATCAATTCCACCAGAGCGGATTCATTCTACACGCCATAAACCAGAATACGCAGACGGCTTCAAACAGCGCGTAGACAGAGTAATAGTCGGGTTTGTGGTATGAGTGTTCACCTTCTTGAAGGAGGTGTTTCAAGTCTCCAGTGGATATATTGCGGAAGAAAGAGAAAAGGGATGTGATGCGATGTGCTGAAGCGAGGGACGTGTTTATAGAAGAGACAATTGTGTCGCGGTGTTGGGTGGAGAGTTGGGCCGGGTTGAGGGATAGTAATGAGGAGCTGAAGAGTCTGGGGCGATGTAGAAGAGATATTGATGCGTGTATGTTTAAGTTCAGATGAATACGTTTGCGATTTCTTGATGTGGAATTGTGGATAGTTGGATAAGGAAGCGAGAGGAGTCAGCCGGCGAGACATTTTCTGGTGACAAGGCAAGCAAGAGAAAGTTTTCGGGGATTGTAGCATGAATGTGCCCAAGGCGTGAGCAAAGGGTAGGCCATGACTGAGATAAGAATAACTCATCCACTGATATGGTGGTATTGCATTGAATTTCCGGATTTCTCCAATGAGACTATAGACCTTGCTTTCAGGTTTGACGATACCATGGGTGGTGAATATTAGGTGCGGGTCATAAATTGCGGTGGGAGGTTTCATCATATCGGCGTTGATAGGGTCTTGAATTGCTTCATCCGTCAATGCCTTTTCCCACATAAGCATCCAGTAACATGCCCAAAATGCCCGTCTCCTTTCTTCTTTTTGACGAGGAGCTAAATTCAAATGGTTGATCCAAGGGGAGTAATCAGGATCTACGTCAAGCCGTAATTGTTTTATCATTTGAAGTGCCATTTCCAGGAATCTTCGTCCAACAACTGGCTGTGATTTCCCTATACTTGAGTGTCAGTCAATCGAAAATAACACACTGATGAGCTACGTACAAGTAGCATAGAGGTATATATTGTAATATGCTTGAACAGTTTCCAATGTCGGAGATTCGCCTGAATATCGATACACCGCCTTCCTCGCTCGTCGAAAATACGATATAGATTGTTCCGGTGTTCCATATAATTCAGCGGCCAGGGCACAATGAGTCAATCTCAGCAATGGAGTGAGTGTAAAGAAATGTTGAAGACAGCGTTCTCCATCCAAAGATTGTAAAAGCGGAGCAGTCAGTCCTTCGTTTGTCAAGTTCTTCCAAACTAAAATATAGTCATCGACTGTTGGCATCATATCCGGATCTTCTGTTATCCAGTTGTTCTGTTCACAGTGGGCCAATGAAGTGTCGAGAGTAAGTAGAAGCTGATTGAGTGGAGGCGGAAGATGTGCAGGTAACGCTGAAGGTTGAGCATTGCTTAAAGACAAATGTACGGCTGAAGAAGGCTGGATTGAGTGTGGTACTGGAGTGGCAGACTTTGACAGCGGCGGCTGGGTCAAGAAGTCTGGGGACAAGCTAGGCATATCGAAAGGCTGCCGTATTGAAGGCACAGGGGTTCCGGTCGCAGAGGGTGATGAATCGGGTAAGGTTTGCGGAGGATGTGTCTCTTCTTGTTCCTGAAATGGAAGGTGGTGATGGTCGGAAGTCCAGTTCTCGTTGATTTCCCAGTGCATCAGCGAAGTCTCCGAAGCAGCGATCAAGTGATTCAAAGCCGAGTTGGTTTGGCGGTCTTCCACTTCATCCGCATCGTTCGTCTTGCTATGTCTCTGGGGTTGTCTCACTTGTCCCACGTCCTTGTACGAGCACTGGTCCTGCTTTCCGTGTCTTGAGCATCGTTCGCAGGCGCTTCCGTTTGGTCCGGGCTGACACCGCCGCCGCCCACGTCGACAACGAAGGCATGCGTGTGTCATCAATCTTTCCTCTTTTGTCAAAAACTAAAATCTTGGAGGAAGAAGCCACAAGGAAGATGTTGCTGAAGATTTAATAAATGCAAACGATTGATGCTAATTAATCCAGAGTTTTCGGAGTTTTGGTTTGTTGAGGTTGCCCAAAACTTGGAATGGAAAAAGTCCTTTGCCTCCGTCGCGAAATCCTGTTTGCGGACGAGTATCCATGGAAAACACCACTAGGTCGTATTCCAACCTCTGCGAACACGTGGGAAGAGTACCTTGGACCCTTTCAGCACCCGTGTCTCGAGAATGCACGAGTGGAATTCACCAAAGCATGCAAGGAGGATGGCCTTAAATTCACTCAAGTCAAGGGCCTCTTCATTTCTCCACCTGATGATCTTTTATCTACCAAACAAGACGTTCAGTTCGTTGTGGGGCGGGATGATGTGATGGCCGGCGACTTGATCCTCGTTTCAAAGGGTGATCTGACAAACGTCGCAAATCCCTTCTTGTATTGTGGCTGGGGCGTCGTAAGATCAACAAAGATTGACAAGTTTAACGGCAGGAGTGGTATTGTCGCTGCATGCACGGTGTGGAATGTCGCTTTCCAAGCTGACGATCAGGAGTGCTGGATTTCACAAGTCGGGACCCAAATTCCAACAGAAAGAGTCATGAAAAGTCTTAGTAGCATTATTATGCATGAAGGAATGGCCAAGGATCTTGAAGAAACGGTGTTGCACGGAACTACTACTGGTGGCGACAATATAACAGTTGACCTGGAACAACACTACAAGCAAGTTGATGGATTGAATCCTTCACAAAGCAAGGCCGTTAACACTGTGCTACACACTCATCGCTCTGGTGGCGGTGTTGTTTTGATCCAAGGTGGGAACTGATTGTGGGGTATCCACTCCAAATGTTACACTCACCCAATCTTCTTCCTATAGGGCCTCCTGGTACGGGAAAAACGTCTACAACGTCTGCCCTTATCATCAAGCTGTTGGACATGTTTCCAGACCGCATTCTTTGCTGCGCGCCAACCAATATCGCAATGATTGAAGTAGCCAAGAAACTCATCAAGACAAAATCCTTTGAACACTTGGACATGCTGGTCTTTTGTAACGAGGAAAAGGCTTCTGCTCACCTTGATGAATCTCTGGTTCACTTCACACTGCCCTTCCGTATGAAGAAAGTCTCAAAGGCTATTCTGGATTTTGTTGAAGATATTTGTAGTATTAACGAAAAGCGGTGAGTGGCATACACCTGTGTGGTCTGTTATTAAATAGTTTGTAGGTTGGCCAACAACGGAGAAATAGTTCTCAATCCCGCAGAGAGCATGTGTAATGCAGCCAAGCTATATGATTCCTCTTTGATCGAAATCTGTGGAGGTCTTGTCACAGATTTGGAGATATTTCCAATCTTCAAAATGGCTGCTTCCATGTCTCAACTCCTTCAGAAAGAAGATGTGTTCCTGGTTCCAAACTTGACAAGAAATCTTCGAGATTTGCAGAGTCGTGTTACATCTGTCATTGAATTTGACGCAGTGAATTGTCCCAACAAGACTTGCAAGTTTTGTAACTCCCTTGAAGTCGACGAGAAACGTATGTGCAAGAATCGAAAGGAATGGATGACTACTGAAAAAAGGGAATCTCGAGAGTTCTTTCGGAAACTTCGAGTGTTTTTCTTGGATCATGCAAGAGTTTGCTTTTCAACCATTAATGGATCCATGTCAAGTGCTTTGATTGATTGGAAGTATGAAATTGCTATTGTGGATGAGGCTGCCCAAGCTTTGGAGGCGGAAACAACGTGTATTTTGAGAAATGGCCTGAATACCCTCGTGTTAGTTGGAGACCACAAGCAATTAGAGGTGATTGCATTTCTATTATATCATATTGATTCTTAAATATTATACAGGGGGTTGTCTTTTCGGAAGTCGCGGCTGCTGTTGGCTACAAAAAGTCCATGTTTGGTCGTTTGGTTGCCCACCATTTCCCTGTCCAGCTACTAAATATCCAGTACCGAATGCATCCACAAATTTCTGCATTCTCTTCGCAGCAGTTTTATAATGGACAAATCCTTGATTCTGAGTTGGTGATTGAACGTTCCGCCAAATTTCCACCAACTACCAACCTCCCAATTCTTCAAACTGTCTGTCACAGCAGCACAAAAGTCGAAAAAGATAAAACCGGATCATCGTGGAACCCAAAAGAGTGTGAAATGATTTGCCTGCGTCTTCATGAGCTTCAAGTTCATGTTGGAAACAACGTGAATGTCAGTGTTGGAATCATTTGTCCGTATAAGGCACAAAAGGCCTACCTGACGAAAATGGTGGCCACTCTGCCTTCCAAAAGTGGAATGAATGTTGTTGTGAATACGGTGGATGGATTCCAAGGTCAAGAAAAAGATGTGATAATTGTTTCATTAACTTCAGTTGGCCATGCATCACACTTTGTCAGGGATCCAAAACGCGTCAACGTCGCCTTAACGCGCGCGAAATTTGCGTTGTGGGTCTTTGGAGATGATGGAGCTATTCGCAGTGCCTTTCCACATTGGAGCGCCTTTGTAGCTTATTCAGAGGGCCGATTGGGTGTTTCCACCAAGTTTGCCGTATCTGCTGAGCCTAAACAAATCGCGTACGTTCAGAGTCTGGAGAAACATATGGCAACGGAAGCGGCCGAGTATGAGTCTATCAGTAAGATTCTGGGGTCAACTGAGGAGTGGCATATCTGGAGTGTCGTTGCCACAGACACCCTCTATACTGATTGCAAGAAACTGAACATTCCTGCTCCTGCTCTAATCTGCGTTTTGTCTGAGCTCAAAATGGGACGCTTTCGATCATCAACTCGGCCATATCGGCGGGAAGGAATTCTTGGAGAGGTTCGTTTCACTTTCTGATACAACAGGGATCTAATTGTCGCTTCTAGCTCTTCTACGTCCGAAAAATTGGTGATAATTGTGTAGTTTGGACCGTCGAGGTTCGGCAGAAAAGCCATGTGAGTGTCTTCATAATATTAGTGAGATTGTTTTCTGACTTTGGCACAAAAAGGTCATCCATCTCTTATCAATCGTGAAAACCCCCCAACTATCTGCTATGTGGACAAAGTTTCGAGATGCTATGGGGCAAGTTGATATTGAATTCGCCGAAGCATGCAATGGCTTCACCCAAAGTGGTGATGGTGTGTGTATTCCCAACGAAAACTTTGATAATCCACCACCACGATTTGGCATCTTGCTTCGATCTGTTTCGGAATGTTCTAAAGTGTTCGATGTCACATTCCAACTTGTACCAAATGGCCACGAGGAACAGTTTCGTAGCAGTAGGCTCTACCTCCTCGATGACACACAGGACGAGGCGGTCCAAATTCAAACAAACTGTGTTATCATTGGTCGAGGAGGTTCTGGAAAGACCTCTGTTCTTTCGAGGAAGATCTATACTGGCTTTATGAACGCGATTCAGAGTGAAATCGAAATTCTTCCACCGCGTATTCTATTTGTGTCGCAAAGTAACCTATTGGTGAATAGCGTCAAAGTAGAGTACTCAAATCTGATCACGGCTTTCTTTATAACTCAACCTGCTGTAAAACTTTGGGAGGATCAGCCTGGACAAGTTGTTTTGCTCAACCGAAACCCAACCTTCTTTTCGTTTATGGATCTTTTTATGGAGATTGATCGAATGTGTGGTGACCTATCCGTTATGTTCGGAACGACTGCGGATGAAGACAACGAGAGACGGCTGAGGCTTGCGACAGATCGGAAAACGAGCAAAACATCTCATCGATTTACACTGTCAGACTTAGTTGATTTTGAGCGCTTTAATGTTTGTAATCTACTTAAATTTCCTATCTTTCTAACTCTTTAGTGTAGCGTGTGTATTACTCCCCTGCAAATGAAGATCTCAAAAAAAGATTCTCCGCGGTAAACGTTTTCACTGAGATTATGAGCTCCATCAAAAAAATTGACCGACATGGTGCAAAACGTTTCTTATCGGAAACCGAATATCGGCATCTTCCTTCTGACCTGTCCGTCAGTGACAAAGACCTCATTTTCACCTTCTATGTTCGTTATGAAGCGAACAAAAAGTCGAGGTTCCACGTTGACATGGTAGATGCCATGGCACATGTTCTGTCGCGAGGAAGCAAACTCGACCTTCCGAAGTTGGACTTTATTTTTGTCGATGAAGTTCAAGATTTATTGCAGTGTCAATGGAGTTTGTTTGATCTTGTGCGAGACGAAAATACAGTGATGGTTTGTTCTGGAGACCAAGCCCAAGCTATCACTGCAGGGAATCAGTTCAAATTCAGCACGTTAAAGGTATGCTGATGTATTGCACCGCTTAACATGATTCTGATTTTGTCGTTATTAGGGATTCCTTTTTCGTAAGAATGGGAAAGAAGTTGTGGAGCGATACTTGACCATTAACTATCGTGCGCAAAAGAGCATTCTCGATTTATCCAACGGCATTATTTCTCTTCTCGAATTCTTCTTCCGAGGAGAAATCGACAAAATGCCGAATGAGTCGTCTGGAACCTTGAGCTTAGGGAGTAATCTTCCACGGATGTTTAAAGAAAACGAAGAAGCGGCGCTCGCTTTCTTGTTTAAGGAATCTCTGTGCTTTCTTGCTGGTCAAGTTATTCTTGTGAGAACTGGTGAGTTGGTCATCTCTTCGTCTCTATCTGACTAAACCAAAATACAGCACATGAAAAAGAGATGTTAGAGATCTACTTGAAGAAGCAAGGCTGGGATGCTCTAGTGCTGACCATTTTGGAAAGTAAAGGATTGGAGTTTGATGATGTGGTACTCTACAATGTTTTTAAGCCTTCAACAACCACCAACCTCAACAAATATCGCGTGTTGTATACCTTTGATCCTCCGCAAGGCCTCCATGTCCCTCAGTTTAATTCGAAAATCCATGGCGACTTGTGCCACGATTTGAAAAACCTGTATGTCGCCGTTACTCGTGCCAGAAAACGATTACTGTTCATCGACGGTAGTGGATCAAATGAGCGCCAAGTATTTATGTATGTATTCCGAAGGCTGATTGAGTGGACATCAACTTCTCTTGAAGGTCCGTTCTGTGTGGGCGACAGCGCCAAAGAAGATTGGGAAAAAGAGGCGATCGCGTATCGAAACGGAGGTTTACTAAAAGAAGCACAGCAAGCATTTTTCAGAGCTGGGAATACGGTGGAATCAAAGCGATGTGAAGCTCAAATCCTGATTCGCAAATTGGAAACCCTATCAGATGTAAAGAACCGACAATCGATTGCCATGAGCGCGGCTGATGTCTTGAAAGAAATTGATGAATTTCGTCAAGCGGCTGATGTCCTAATGAAAGTCGCCTTATTCAAATCTGCTGGAGCGATTTACGAATCTTTGGATCTCGCACTGCTTGTAGTTGATTGCTATAGTCAAGGGAACCTATTTGACGAGTTGTTTGCCGCACTTAAGAAGTTTCGACTTTCCCTCGATGCTAACGTCGTAAATCGGCAATACCATGAATGTGCCCAGTACTATTGGAATAAGCGCACCAAGCGTGCATACACTTGTATCGCCAATATCAAAGACGATAGTCTTGCTCTTCAGTTTCTGGAAGAAAGGAGTGACGTTAAGAATGCAGAATTTGTTTCGTTCTTGATGAAATCTTACATCGATCGCCAAAACTTCAACCGAGGAGTAGACTTCTTGAAGCGGGCCGAATCTTCGTTTCAACTTGCTGAGAATCTTTGTGAGATGGTTCGGCACAAGTGGGCCGAGAAGAGTATTTTTAAGACGGTTTATGACGTAAAACTGTACCGTACTTCGAAAGTATTGAGAAAGAGTTTGGAAGAACCGTTAAAACTTGCTTCTATATCCAGTAAGATCGAAATTCTCGCAGATCTTGTTCTCAAATCAGTTTCTGAACCAAAAGACCAAGCGTTTGCAAAAGCATTATTGGTTAAGCTCCATAATGCTGCTATTTTTGAAGATGGTGTGATTGCGCGGGTTATCTGCCAACTTCTCAGTGACGTTATACTTTTCGTACTGGAAATTCCCGACTTTATTCACCAAAACCTTTTTGACAATGAGCTCAGCAGATTGATTACTTTCTTTTATTCCTGGGATTCAAGCAAATCAGATCAATGTTGCAGAATGCTAATTAGATCCACGTTCTTGCAAACTATCAAAACATTTGAGAATTTAAAGCATATCGAGCCTCCTTCATTTGAAAAATTCATACAAACACTGTTCGGTAATTTATGTGATCGTATTGCAACGCATCGCGTTGAAATTGAAGGATACTGTGCAATGTTTTTTGATGAAGTGAAGTCCAATGCATCAACAGAACAAGAATTTACCTCTCCACGCACTCGACAAGCTTCTAAAATCATGGTATATAATGATGGCGTTGTTCAACAGGGTCTTTTTGATACGCTTCTCAACTGTCTTGTTGCATTTTGGGTTCACGATGTTTTACCCTGTCTCAACACTGGATTAAGTCTTCGACCTCCTGAAAAAGCTCTGCGTTTAAAAAATATGGCGCTGATAGTCAATGGAATAGAGTGGTTGCGTGTGTTGCCCAAGAGATATAGAAACAAACAAGTTGGGTTTTATGATAATTCTCAGGTTCTGTTGAGAGCCGTTCATCTGTACTCAAGTAATTCCTTTTGTTCTTATTTACCAACGGGGTTGGTTCGGATCGGCAAAGATATTGCGGACATAGGAGATCCGACTACCATTCTTCAGAATTTGACTACTGCTGGATCGCCCTTCAAGGGAATCGACCAAATAGTGCTATTGGAGCATCTCCTTTCGATTGCAGCTTCGTGTCCTATGAATTTGGTCAAACTGTACCGTATTTTGGTTCAGCCAACAATATTCATCAGCTTTCTGCTAGGTGCACCGAGCGATTCGAAATCATATTCTTGGAGAGTATTTCAAGCAAAGACATCGCTCTTAGCCGCTCCAAAGGACTTGAGAGTTGTTATTGAAATTCTTACCAAGACATTTGCGAACTATCCTGGTGATTTTGAACGAATTTATGCAGTCGTTGAATACATGGAGTCATTCTTGAAAGGAAAGCCTTTAGCTCAGGACTCACAGAACACCATAGAGTTGATTATTACGCTCTTGTCCAACGTGGTGGGATGGCTCCGAAACGACTCAATACAAGAGCGACTTGTGGTGATATTAACTCAAGAGCTGGTGATAAATGCACGAGTTGGAGGATTCCATGAAAAGGTCAACCGCAAAATCGATCAGATCTTGCGAATCGTGTTCCGTCAATACTGCAACAGGATCAAAAATAATCAACGAACTGGAAAAATTCAGGGATTGATCATGAGCTATTGCGTGAATGTTGATACCGATCAAGACATCTTGGAGACAATCTTTTCTCAGTTGGAAGAGTATCCCTCAACGTTGTTCAAACTATATCAGGATATGGTTCCGTTATCGAGAGTCATAAGCTTCTTATTTAGCGCGAGAATGGATTCGCCAGCAAGTGTCTGGATGTTTGCTCATGGCCAATATTTGCTTCGTATGGCTCCAAGACAGCTGGACCTCGCAATTGAGATTCTTTCCAAAATATTTGAGAGGCATCCTCGGAATGAAGTACATGCTCAAATGGTGACAGAATTAGTTCTTGAGTTTCTTCGAGGTGGGCCGGCGCCAGTCAGAACTTCTCCGATCTCTCAGCGCATTATCACTATGACGAAAATGATTTTATCTGACGCGTTTAAATGGTGGGGACATGAAAGCTATATATCGGAGTTGACTCAGAACCTTGTTGTGGAGGCAATTTTATGCTTCAGCTTGAATGTTTCCAGTCAGCAACTAATCTTTGAGGATGTTCTCACTGAAATGCCTGACTACCCATTAATTATGTTTAATAGCTATCAGAGAATTTCGAGCCGATCCAGAGTCATTAGTTTCATGTTCTGTGTTCAGAATGATTCCCCATCTCATGATTGGAGACTTAGCAGAGTATCTGAAGTTCTGTTAGCAACAACAAACGATCTGGATACTGTTGTAGAAGTTTTAACGGCTGTCGTAAAGTGCGAGGTCGCTGAAAAGTCCAATCGCCTCAAGCTGGTCATTGAATCGTTGCAATCGTTTTTGAAAGACAGGCCATCAGTAGAAAATATCACTATTTCATCAAGAACAGTCAATATGATGAATTCGCTGTTGTCAGTTGTGCTCGAATTGGGTGATAATGGACTCCTGGAGCGATTCATGGCTGATTTGATTCAGTTAATTAACCTTAATGATAACATGCCGAAAGAATTACCGCCGGTAATTCAGGCGCTGTTCGTTATATTGAAGCAATATCCCCGAGAATATGAACGTGTCCAAGGGCTCGTCACATTCATGGGATCATTTCTCAAAGGAAAGACTTTGATTAGGAGCACATCCGTTCCAGCTCATACCATTCAAATGATGACATCTATTCTTTCTGATTTGATTAAGTGGTGCAGACAGGATGCTCAGGAACAGCTTGTGGTTGGGTTAGTTCAGGAACTTGTAGCTGGTGGAAGGGCGGGCAGGTTCACACGAGATGTGAATGACGAGATTGATACAGTGTTGAGAGATGCATTTTTCGGGTATTGCGAAATATTCAAAAGCTCCAAGTTGGTTCCAATCATCCGAGGCATGATTTTGAATTTCTGTGTGATCGGGGCATCAAATGAGTAAGATGATTAAAACGAATAGCAGCGAAATTTGCAGCAGGGATTATGTATGATATATTATTGCAGTGAAATTTATTCGAATAAATCAAGGAAGAAACTTATGGCTTGAAACTAGAAAAAGCGAGATGAAAGCCCACAAAATACTCCCAATTGTTTTCTGCGCTCGTTAAGAGTCCCATCTGGAGTTTGGCCATACCCAATAAGAAGTGCGTCAACATCAGCAACTGAAACGCCATCAAACTATCATCAACAAAACGACGAGTAAAATTCAGGAAATAAAAACGTACTTTGAAGATTCTTCATAGCAGCGGTCGTTTGTGGGAAGTTAAGTGGGATCTGGCCAGAATTGTTGACGAGTGGGAAAAGGGTGTGTGAATCCTTGAAGATATTAGAATTCATGATGCGGTTGATTGAGCGAGTCTCCATGGCCACCGCTTGGACATAAATAGTAATAAGCTGTGCCTTGAGAGCGGAGTCGATGGCAGCATTCATAGTGACAAGCTGGGCTTTGAAGGTTACATTGAGAGCAGCATCCACAGCGGCCTGGAACCAGACAGGTGGTTCAACGGCAGAGGCGACCGCCGTAACAGTTTGCGCTACAGTAGTGGTTGCAACGTCACCTGCAGAGTTTGAGCTTCGAAGGCGCTTGGTTTTGGGAGAAGCGCCAGAGGTATCGGGAGGACGGAGAGACGCGTTGGTGGCAACGGCAGCATCACTCGATAAAACAACAACTGTGGTGGCAGACGCGGTGGTGAGAGGTGCGAGACTGGGTTCATTGGTAGTGTCCATTTGAAGATGTTTGCGGTTTCCTTTTTCCGGACACCATAAATTCCAACATATCCAAACAACATTACTGAGACGGAAGTCTTTGGTTTCAAGAATTGGGCGCTTTTTATTTAACACTAATAAAATCAGGAGGAAAACTTTGAATTCAATGGAACAAAACCGATACGTTTCTGGCCACGATCAAATCCAACGTAAGCAGCCTGGAAGAACGGAGTTCCAAACGTGTTTCGATCGTTCGAATCACCATCATCAACCAGAGAAATGCAGCGCTTTTTGCTGACTTCATTTACCAATGCAGAATAGGGAATAGTGTATGACACGTCTTCCAATGTCTCATCGTTTATGATGGTAAAAATCAAAGGATTTCCTGTGCATGGGACAATGGTGGTGTTGGTTGCTGTGTCAAATTTACCACCAAACCAGCCGTTGATAGCATTAGCAGCACTAGTAGTAAGGCTAATATAGGGGTGCATAGGTTTAATGTCGGTCACCGGATTGAAACTGTCGTACTCTCTTGTGTAGAACAAGAAACGGTGTTTTCCGATGGAGTCAAATGAGGAAATCACCTTTACCAGTATTAATAAAAAAACGACCAAAGTCAAGACTAACCATTTCTGTTGTAATGACCCACTCTCTAAATGTACCCATTTTGGTAGTGAGAACGCTGAACCATTGGAGCTTTGATCCAACCACACCATACTTCTTGTCGGAGTAGTACCCTAAGCTCAAATGACCTTTATCATTGAACTTGTTTGGAGGAGGAATATAAATTCCAAATTGAGAAACTCCCAAAGAGTCGAGAAAGTGCCCTCCTTGCATGAAGGAAGTGTCATTCAACCCAAGTCCCAACATTCCCCGAATTCGAACGCGACCTACAGTACTTGTTGCAACACCGATATTTACACCGGGAATTCTAATATCGTCTAACTGCAATTGCGTGCTGTATCCTGTTATGTTTGCACCAAAGTACGAATCGGTCTTGTCGTCGTAAAATACAATCTGAGTATTTTTCCCAGTACTTTTAAAGTTCTCGTTTACAGTGACAGATCCTTTTTCTCCTGGCTGGCAGGCTTTTGCATCTGTGCCACGACAATTGGAGCCAGTTACCCAAACGTCCATGAATACTGTATCAATTACAACTCGCGAAATGGTCTTGCTTTCTCCGACAAGGAGGTCTGCGTAGAGACAAGTGTAGCCTGCCTCACAAAAACGAGCTACAGTAAAGGATCCATCAAATGTGCTTATGGCTGGATAGCTGATGGTAGGAGCTGCAATTGCAGTGAAACTGGCAAGTAAGGCTGCTGTGAGAGCGAATAATTGAGAAGGCATAAGATATTTGTTGTGTCGGTGAAGAACACTTGCATTCCCATCACCAATCTCGATTTTAACACATTTCGATTGTGGCTGTGACCGATCACCATCCATTTGAAGAACAACAAAGGCTATTGAGGCAGTGAGCAGTTAGCTAAATAATTTAAAACTTGAAGTCTTTTCTTTGAGGAGAATTGAGAGGGTGGGGGTGGCAAGTTATCAACCAATTTCAGCCCAAATGTCCCACTTTGATGGCAGCGGCAGTGGCAGCAGCTCCACGGGCTACAGCACCAGTCCACCGCGACTCGACCGCAACGGCAGCTCATCTGGGATTCCGTACGTTGAGCGAATGCGACTGGCGCGGGAACAGTCGCTGCACCGCAAGGCAACAACGAGCGCAACATCGCCAACTTCAACATCGCCAACGCTGTCGCCAACAATGCGCGCCGCCCGCACCGCGTCCCTGTCACCGGCCCTTGCGCTTCACGGCACCGCCTTCGAGCCCGGGTCGCCGTCGCCTTCGTTGAACTTGTCGCCGTACGCAGCCTATGCCGCGACACCCTCAACCGCAACCGCAACCGCAACCCCGTCCTACTCCTATGCCCCACTACTCCCGCCACCCGCTGAGATCCCGCGTCCCGGCCCGTCGCTCTTTGCCCAGGGCGTCGCGCTGCTCTCCCCGGAAGGCGGCCAGAACCCAACACTCGCCTTTGCAAAGTTTGGCCAGGCCCTGAACCGCCTCCCAAAGAAGAACCAGCCCGGATTCAACTGGTACGCAACCGCAACTTGCCTCAACAACCTCGCCGTGTCCCTGCGCCAGGCCTCGCGCTACGACGACGCCCTGATCCACATCAAACAGGCCTGGGCTGTCACCGTCTGCGCTCTCGTCGACGAAAAGAAACGCCTCGATTCTATGGGAATGTATCTCGGCGACAGTTGGATGGATCTTGTGATTACCATTCTAGACCTCGACAAGTCGGAGGATTGGGTCAGGTGATTGCCTTCATCCAGCCTCATCATTTTGGCGCACTTAACATTCTCATATTCAGGTATTCCACAGCTGGCGACGAACCTGAATCGGAAGAGAAATATACCGGAAAAGGAAAAGGAGTACCAGGCCGGTCAGACACTGTCTGGTCCCAACCTGATGATTTCAACAAAACCGCTGGCCTTCCTCACGACCCCGAAAATAGCAAAGTGATTCACGGTCCACCTCTTGTTGTCCTTTTCCTCGATCTTACCACAAACTGGGGAAACATTCTCTTTAATCTTGGGGACATAGAAGGTTCCATCACTCTCCACTCCAATTGTTTGCGACTAGCTGAGACTGTATTTGAATATTTTCCCTTGGATCCGGACTTCCGTATGTCTTTCCCTCTTGCAATGTCCCACCGTTTCAGCACCACAATGACGGGTGGACTCTTTGTCAATAGCCCCAACCTTGAACCCCGCCGCCGAAACACAAACCACACGACCTTCAACTTGTCATCTACATCACGAGTATCTATGGATGATACTAGCAGTATCGCATCTGGAACTACAATAACACCATCCTTTGTCACAATAGGCAATCCACCCCCAACATCATCCACGCCCCCTCCTGCTTCCAGCTCCCCTTCACCCCTCGAAGACCCTCACTACCCCAACCCGCCAAAAGATAAACGCATCATCCTCTCGTTCTTGCACCGCTCAATTATCCTTGCACAAGCTAGATCTCTGACTCATTTGTCCGCCTGCTGCCAGATCCTCGGCCTCGACGACGCCGCCCTCCAATGCAATTCGCACGCCCTCGAAATAATCTCGTTTTACAAAAAAATGGCAGTGATTGGAGCGAAGCCGCTGACACCTCAACAAGAGGCTGAAGCTGTAGCTGCCGCGGAGGCTACCGCTGCATCGAACCGCAAAGTATCACTAGAAGATTCAGATATCGCGGCTTTGAATACTGTGACGTCAACGGAAACAGGGTCGTCACGGGTTGCCAACTCTGTTGCTGCTGCGAAGCGGAAGAAGGTGACGTTGGAGGATATGTTCCAAGCACAACAGGCACGATTAGAAAAGACAAAGTTGTATGTGAAGGAAACGGTGGATCCGTTGCAGGGCACTATTCTGGCGAATTTGGCGGTTTCGTACTGTAAGTCTATTGCGATTCTTTGTAGAAAGTTTATTTTCTGAGTCCTGTAAAAAATGACTTTTTGTAGATGCGAAAGGAAGAATCGCTTCGTCGTTTGACCACCTCACTCAAGCCGCCAGTATTTTCAAATCAGCCAACTATCAACTATCGTATACCCGTACCTTGTCATCAGTTCATGCCTTAAAAGTGGAGCTTGGTAGATCATTGAAAGGTCTTCATTGGATTCGAAACATGGAGTCTCAAGCTATTGGCCAGGCAGAAGTCTCAGAGTGTACCAGGTACTGGGGTCCACCAAGAATGAAAGGCGTGAACTTGGAGTCGACTGGAGCTGCTGAGCCAGACACATTTGCAAACGTGTATATTGGATCTGCATGGGCGTACCCGGGACTGAAGGGGTTGAAATCCTGCTTCCTTTTGTTTAAAGAGAAAGATGATTTGTTGGGAATGCTGAATTGTATGGTAAATATGGGTAAGTCTTCGTGTTGGATGTTTACTTTATCATTACCTCACCTTTTTGGTCAGCTACTGCACACTTGATGAATGGGCAGCCGTATCTTGCCCTACATATTCTTGGAAGCCTTTTAACCGAAGAGACTGCATCCGGTCTAAGTCTTCAGAACACTTCTGTTGCGAAGACAACAGGACAGGCGAAAATACCCGAAGTGCTCAGAATTCATGTTCATTACACCCTATGTCAAGCTGTTTTCCTTGTTCTTCGTCTTCAGCACACCCCAACACATGAACTCTTCCCACAAGCCATCTTTTTCGAAAACGAATCGCTCCTCTTTTGCGAAGTGAAACCAATCAATGATCTTCTCCCAGCACTTGACCTTGAGCTGAACAATTTCTTGGAACTTGATATGCTGTGTGTTGCGTTTTTGACATCGATCCAAGACCTCGAACAGAGGCGAGAAGACATTCGAAGTGATATTCCGTACAGTTTATTGTATTCATACATTGGTGAAAGCGGTTTCTTTGGGCACATGGCTCGTCTTTACCGATCTGTGAGCTCAAATGGACAGCCTGGAAGCAGTGCATCACAAACTCTTGAGCAGAGGCAACAGCAACAACAACATATGTATGGAATTGGAGTAGGAATGGATTTCTACACACAGCAAGCTTTCTTGATGCGCGCATTAATGGGGAAAAACGATTGGGTCAATGCAGGCGGTATCTATAAA
The DNA here is from genome assembly GCA_002104985.1 of Rhizoclosmatium globosum. Taxonomy (NCBI): domain Eukaryota; kingdom Fungi; phylum Chytridiomycota; class Chytridiomycetes; order Chytridiales; family Chytriomycetaceae; genus Rhizoclosmatium; species Rhizoclosmatium globosum. The sequence continues at coordinate 17,424 of MCGO01000267.1, forward strand.
TACGAAGGATACAACCATGTTGTCATGTACTACTCACAAGGGATCCAGAAGCTCGATACAACAGCCAAAGACGCGATGCAACTGTTACGTACCGGAACAGGCGACGACGGGTCCTACGCAAGCGGTTTGATCTCAACGCTTCATGATACGACACTGAATGTCAAGACAATGCCTCCGTTGTGTCCTGAAGTGATTCATGGCGGTGGTCCAATGGGTCTTGGAATGGGGCTTGCGTCGCTTTCGTTGGGAAGTGAACCTGTGATGCGGTTCACGGCAGCGATGCAGAGTAGTTTGTTTGTTGCACCTGTGTTGTACTCTGTTAGTGCGGATGTGATGGCGTTTGGCGCGTATCAGATGCAGGCGCCACAGACAGTGGGGACGTTCGCTGGGGAGGGGCTTGCAGCGGATTTGTTGGGGGTCTTGAGAATCCCGGCGACACCCCAGCCTGCGAAAGTGCATAAGGATTTGTTGGAAGCGGCGTGTCATACTTATCGTGGGTTTTTGGGGATGTGTGAGTTGTGTTTGAAGGATATGTTGAAGGACCCTGATGCGTATGGGGAACTGGTGTTTGTTTCGAGGAATGGCGCTATGGTTTCTGCATATGTTGATCAAGAGAATGGTGGTGATGTGATTGTTGGGGGTGGGTTGATGGAAGCAGGGAAGGAGAAGAATGCATCCAGTGTGCAAGGCGTTCGTAATTCATTGAATTTGGATGGGAAACACATGTTCCCGTGTCGTCACTTTTATGTTTGATTTTTGAGTAAATGTTGTATAATCTTTTGTTGCTTTCCCGAGATATATAATTGAACAGTCAATTTAAACTTAAGCTTTACTTAATCGTACTATTCGAACGCGTTTAGATTTGTTACTGTGGAATTGGAAAAAAGTCCGCGCTACTTGGCGTCCCACATGTGAACATTGGCATTTTGCCTCGTCCAATCAAAAGCGAACAAGGAAAGAATTTAGAAAAGTCTAGAATTGCGGATTATTCTTTCATACTACCAAAGTTTGAAAATGACTTTAGACCGAAATGCGTTTTCTTGGGTTACTTCAGCGTGGATGTACCCTCTATTGCGGTGCGGGTATCGTGCACCCTTAGAACATGAGGTAAGCTCCCACCAAATGCTGCGAATATCTCACCATCAGTTGTATCTGTAGGACTTGTTACCTATAAACCCAAGGGATTCCGCTCAATCAGTCGACTGGCTTGATTCTTTTGGCTCAGAATCACCTCACAAACTGTACCGAGCGATTTGGAGAAATCAAGCGGGGAAAATGCAAGTGCCTCTTTCTTAATGCCTATTTTAAACTTACGAACGTACTGTAGTACTATTGATGCGTGTTGCAGACTCGCTGAATCCACACTTGTTGTCTGCCTCACCCTCTTGGTTGAAATCACAATTGACTATCTCGATCCTCAATTCGATAAATCAAAACTCTTTATTCAGGATGGGTACGCTATTGCTACCATCGTGTTTGGGGTTCAGTTGCTGTCATGCCTGTGCGCTAATACCGCAAGCTCAACCACAGCAATTGCAGGGGTCCAAACAAACGCTGCTATCGTCCGGGCCATATATAAAAAGAATTTGAGACTTTCCTTGGAGTCACTTAAACTTTTTCCGCCTGGAAAGATAAATAGTCTTGTGACCGCAGATGCATTCGTAATTCAAAATTGCTTTGCCAAGATTAATATGGTCTGGATTCTTCCACTTCAAGTAGCAGCGTCACTGTACCTCTTGTCCATATATTTGAAAATTTCTACCACTGTTACTGCCCTGGTTTTCCTGGCATTTGCTGGACTTGTCATTCTAGCTTCGCCGCAATATGCCAGAATATATAACGACTACTTCGAAGCACTTGATCGCAGGACGTCCGCTCTTCGCGAATATTTATACGGTACGTTTGTAACATTGTCAAGAACTTCACTTACTCAAAATCGAAAGCTGCAAAAATCGTAAAATATAATGCTAGAGAATCTGAATTCTCCGCAAAGCTCGCTAAAGCACGCTTGTCACAAGTTGAAGCCGTGAAACGATTGATAAATTCTTCTATTTGGATTCACAGCTTTTTGGTTGGACAACAGCAGCTCTCCGTTATTCTTGCATTTGTTGTATTCGGTGCTTTGGGTAATGCAATGAACGGTTCCCAAGTCTTCCCCGCAATATCTGTTCTAATGACGCTCATCCAAATATCTTCTCAAATCTTTTCAATTTTTGATTCTATTCTTTCAGCGGCGACATCTCTCGGTAGAGTCGAAGAGTTCTTACGGGCTGAGGAGCTCACTGAAACATACGGTATTATCTGTAGTGTCCCGAGACCAGACAGACAAGAAGTGCTGATTGAATTATCCAACGCTTCATTTTCATGGTTATTGGATGACTTCGAGTTTAAATCATTTGACACAGCAGACTCTCAGTCAACTGTCAAAGTGAAAGAGTTCAAGCCGTTTGACTATGTCCTCAACGATTCTCATGAAAACTTCAAGTTTGCACGCCATACATTGCAAGATTTGACCTGTACAATCAAAAAAGGTGAATTGGTGTTTGTGGTTGGTCCTACAGGATCAGGAAAAAGTTCATTCCTGTCGGCACTTGCAGGATCCATCAAACGAACTGAGGGAGAAGTATGCAGAGTATGAATTATTCAAGGGGTTTAGACTCAAACTTTATTAGGCTTTCATTTATACAGATTCGATATCTTATTGTTCTCAAGAACCTTGGATTCTTTCTGGAACAATCGAAGACAACATCACGCTCTTCAATCCATCTCTAAAAACCAAATGCCAGAAAGCTGTAAAACTTTGTTGTCTTGAACGAGATCTTCGGTCTCTTCCGGGCGGAATTCTATCAAAAATCGGAGAGAAGGGAACCAATGTGTCTGGTGGACAACGTGCACGAATTGCTCTTGCCCGATCCGTTGTGATAGACTCTGAATTATTACTTCTGGATGATCCATTGAGCGCGTTAGATTCCCAAGTCTCAAAAGAAGTATTTACAAATGTTGTGCTTGGAGCCAAGGGTGAAGGAAAAACCGTAGTATTGGCGACAAACTTGTTGCACTTAGTACCGAATGCTGACAAAATCATTGTTCTCGATCAAGGTCGGATTGAGGAGATTGGCTCATACTCAGATTTAATGAAAAGCAACGGAAAACTGTCAGAACTAATGAAGGCAAAGAGCCACGGGCAAGAAGAGGAAAACAACGCTTCTGTTGTATTGAAAGGCACCGAAAGTGAAGTTGAGCAAAATGCTGAAATGGATGACGATGATTTAAGCGAAAATCGTGGTTACGTGCGTGTAAGGTTTTTAAAGGATCCAGAACTGATTTCAATTTATAGGGTAAAGTTTCTCTCAAGAGCTACAAGCAATATTTCATGAGTTGGACAAAGTTACAAATTGTAGCTGTTGGTGTCCTACTGTGTATGTTTTTTGGAACGTATTTGACCTCCCAATTGGTACTCTCTGCGTGGAGCAGCAAAGCTTGGAATTTAAATGAATCAGAGTATTTATATGTCTACACAGGAGTCGGCATTGGACAGAGCATGGCCTTTCGTGAGCCTAGTATTTTGTGTTATCACTACATCTTACCTATTTTCAGTCATTGCCGAAGCCGCAATCTTATTTGCAGCTGCGAATGTTGGAAGAGAAATGCATGATTCCGCAATGAAGTCAATAATTAATTCGCCCATGTCATTCTTTGAAGGAAATCCTGTAGGCCGAATTCTAAATCGTATGACGGGAGATGTGAAGAGCATCGAAATAGAGTCTGGCGATAGTATTATTAATCTGTCTTGGTCGTTTTCTATTCTCCTCTCCTCGTGAGGCAAACATTCCACCATTACTTTGAGCTAACCATTTCTTCAATTTAGAGCCGTCATTCTGGCCATATCGTCGCCATTTATGCTCGCCGTGTTTGCAGCAGTGTGCGGTCTGACGCTTTTGTTGTTTCGATTTTACAGTCCCTCATATCGAGAGTTGAAACGTTTGAATGCTTTGTCAAAGTCTCCCCTTCTCTCTCATATTTCTGAGACTTCACACGGCCTTGATACGATTCGCGCATATTCTTTGGAAAAGCAATTTGTAGCGTCGATTTTGCCGAAAATTGACCAGTGCAACCAGACACACCTTCTCTTGGTTCATTCACAATACTGGTTCAAGTTACGCCTTAACTTTCTTGGCTGTCTCTTGGTGTTTGTTTTACTTATTCTCGGAGTGAATGGCAAGATTGATTCTTCTGTCGTGGGTCTGGCTATCACAGTTGGTCTTCAATTGAATGAAGAACTTAACTTCTTCCTCATCACTCTAGGAGTATTTGAAGCTAATGTAAGTTTAAATTGTTATTTCATGGTTCTAATATAGTTTATTAGATGGTTGCCGTTGAAAGATTGGGCGAATATGTTGGCGTCTCGTCAGAAGCGGCGAGGATCCTTCCCATTGATTCAAGTCTTTCAGGATGGCCGACCACAGGAAGTATCGAGTTTAATCAAGTTTGCATGAGTTATCCAAGGCGTCCAGACAGATTCGTACTTAAGAATGTGACTTTTAAAATCCAGTCTGGTGAGAAGGTTGGAATCATTGGAAGAACGGGTTCCGGAAAGTCGTCCATGATGGATACATTATTTCGAATTGTTGAGCCAAGGAGTGGATCCATTTTGATTGATGGTCAAGATGTATCCTTTGTCGGACTCACAAAGTTACGGCAGTCAATTGAGATGATTCCGCAAACTGCCGTTCTATTTACTGGCACTATCCGAACTAATCTTGATCCTCAATGTGAATTTGACGATAACCAAATCTGGGACGCGTTGGATGGTGTTGGAATGAAACAGTTTGTTTCTGGACTTAGACATCAGATTGATTTCATCATTGATGAAGGCGGAAAGAATTTTAGTGCGGGTCAGAGGCAGTTGTTACTGTTTGCTGGGGTTCTGTTAAAGAAGGCAAAGATTATCGTTCTTGATGAAGCAAGCTCAAGTGTGGATGCTGAATCTGATCGATTGATTCAAGAATGCTTGCATAGGGAATTCCGAGGAGTCACAGTCTTGTGTGTCGCACATCGCTTGGATATGATTGCCGGCTTTGATAAGATAATTGGATTGAATAATGGTGTTTTGGAGGAATTTGACACACCCGCCAATTTATTGAATCGCAAAGATTCAATTTTCAGACAGTTGGTTGAAGCCACTGGAGAAGAAAATGCTCATCATTTGCGTAAATTGGCAAGGGCCTAGGGTTTTAATAATATGATTACCCACAATGATGTAGTTGTCTCCAAAAATAATTACATTTTCACGTATTTTCTCAAAGAACAGATGAATTTATTTTCATCCAAAGATCTTAGAAAGCACTTTAGCTTTTGTGGCAGATTTGGGAGCTTGGCTGCCCTTAATTGTGTCGTTTTGTTTGACTTCTCTCTGCCTAAACTTTCGTCCAGCTGCAGCTTGTGTCGCAGTAGCACCAGATGCAGCAGGAGCAGGTTCATCAACAATTCCTTCTTCCTCTCGCTTTCGTTTCTTTTTGGCTTCCATGGCTTCAATCATTTTACCTCTCTCCACATTCTGCAAGTAGGCTTTGGTTTCTCGCTTCACCTGTTCCATCTCAGCCTTCAACTTTTGGTCTCTGACAGCACGTTCATACGAGATTTGGTCAGTCAAATGGTTCCATTTAAATCGTGGCAGATATCTGTTTGAGGTATTAATTAGCAAAGGCGTTTTGAAACATGCAATGCTACACACTTGATGGTCCACAAATCGTCGTAGAATCGATCTCTCTTTCTTGTACCCATAGGTCTCAAATTCAGAAACTCAGCTGTCCTTCGCGCGACAGCTTTATCCTCAAATTCAACCCAAGCTTCGGTATAGTTGACACGCTTATTTCCTCGATACTTTTTACGTCGGTATGCAGTTTTTGCATCTTCTGGAGCTGCATAGAGACGCCCCAGTTTTCCATGTGGGGCAAGGAGGGATCGTAGTTTTTCAGGAGTCATGAAGGGAGGCAGACGGGAAATATAGACAAGACCCGTTTTGTTCACGGTTTCTGAATAGTTTTTAAGAGACTCCAGTGAGAGTGGCTTCTTGTTTGTTGTGTTGGATTTGTCTACATTCGGGTTATTGAGAATGTCAGGTTGTTGGTCTGGAGGCAAGTTCAGTTCTTCGGGAAGGTCGTCGTCGTCGTCGTCGTTATCGTCTTCGGCCTCATCGTTCTCATCCAATTTCTCTTCGTTGTCGTCTTGATCACTGTCCCCATCGTCATCAACGTCTTCTTCATCATCCTCGTCATCCTCATCCTCCACAGCTCCAAACTTCAGTGCCCACTTTGAGTTATTCGCCGCAGCGAAGCGGGGATCGAGGGTCTTTGTTGGCGGCTGCACAGCTTTCTTTTGTTGACCAGTCGTTTTGAGCCCTGGTTTCCTGACCTTGTCGTCCTCGTCCTCGTCGTCAAAGACATCGTCTTCATCGTCGTCATCGTCGAACGGGTGATGGAATCGCGTGTCGACGGGCTTTGCTTTTGAAGTCGATTTCGATGGCGGCGACTTGGCCACGGACTTGGGCGGCATCTTCAACTTGATCGCGACTCGACTTGGACAAAAAAAACAAAAACATTCCTTGGTATAATGAATACAAAACAAACTAGAAATCATCGGCTCTCTATCCAACGTAATAATGACGGCAAGGGAATACTTTGCTCTCCTGCTCAGTCTGCTCCCTCACAAACTGCTGACTCAACCCCCGATCATTCTCTTCCTGTGCTTCAGATCGAACAACAATTCCCTTGGTTGATACAAACGCAATCTCCGGACTCCACACTGCCACCTCTTCCAACAACATTCGCAAACATGAATCACACATACCCAGTCCACCACGGTAACTAGATCCACAAGCATCCAACAACTGTCCCATCATCACATCAGGCTGCACAGACCCATCTTCCTTGATTTTGAGTGCAAGTACGATATCCTCCTTGTACCGTGAACCTTGTTGGATCAAGTACGCAGAGTTGACCAACACATCACTACTGACAGATAAAAGACCCGTAGCACAAAAGAAACTGGCTTGGATAGAAGCAACATAACGAGATACAGGTGGTGCGTTACTTCCACGGCCCATTCCATCCGCACCACTGACTCCTCCAACAATAGGTGCAACATCACGGAGAATAGGGCCCAGTTTGTACAAGTCTGGAACAAATCCAATGAATCGAGTGCTAGGACTCATGAAACCACCAGAAACTACACTACTGCTTCCCCCAACACCTCTATTGTTTCCAGCACTACCACCAACCATACCGCGACTACCACTACCTTCCTCAGAATTGTCACGCCATTTGTCCAAAGCCTCTTTCGCTGCAATGTCAAGTGACATGTACACACCATCATACAATTTCTGCTTCTGCGCCGTGTAATTCCGATGCATATTCTCATAATCATCACTATTCACGACTTCAACCCATTTCTGTTTTCCAGGAATCGCGAGAACGAGGTTGTATTGCTGCATCTTCATGTCGATTCCAACTCCGATACCGTAGAGGTGTGGGTTCTTGTTGGCGCGGTTGTCGAGGGTCAAGTCCACAAACTTTTTCATGCTGGATGCGAGGGTGTAGAAACCGCTGGCGCCAATGAAAAAGTATAGGAATGAGTATGGTACACTTTGAACGACTTCTTCACGCATTTTGTCAAGTGCTTGGAATTGTGTTGAGAATGTAGAGACAAGGATTTCCAAGTTGAGTGGGTCGGTGATTTCTGGGTTGAGAGCTCGTGCAAGAATATTGAGTCCATCTAAACTCATATCGAGGTAAAAGTCTTGGCGAATGTTGATGATGAGTTTGGGGAAATCGAGTGGGTCAATATGGCGTTGAAGAAGATAGATTGTTTGACAATAGAGAAAGTGGGCATGGAGCTTCAAGGTCTCAGGAAGTTCTGGCCTCAAAGTTCGCTGTGCTTCTTTTGTAGTAGAAAGACTCAGCCCTGAACGAGTGGATTCCGTCATCAAGTTTCCAAGGATATATAAAGCAACGTAAGGCTGGTTATTTGTGATTTGTGCCGAAACTGACAGGTTGCGAATTCAGTAATTGGGATTTCACACACACAACACCAACATACCCATGTTCAACATTGTAACAAGCATAGAAAACAAATTATCCTTCTCCTTGAAATAAAGGAATGACTGTTTCAGCCCCTTCCAACCTGGAACAGTCCATGCAGCTCCATAATGTTCTCGCGCAGCAGTTTCAATCCCCAACTTTGTCCAATATAGAGCGCATTCTTCAATTTGTGCTATCCTGCCTGCAGTCAAAAGCTCCATTTGTTTGGCCCAATGCAAATTCTTGAGGGATCGACCAAAGTCAACTTTCAATGCAGAAATAGAGGCATTTGTGAGCTCAACCCCTTCTGCAAACCCAATTTCACGGAACACAGAAGAAGAATCAACAAGGTAGTCAAATGCTGCAGCGATTCGACCTTTGGCATCTAGATTCGAAATAGTGAGTGAATGATTAATTACACTGAACGAGACTTACAAAATGAAGCTGCAAAGTTTCCAAGAATAGCCCCAATAGTAGGATCCACGACTTCCTTAAAATAAACATTTGTCTTGGCCATCATTTCCTTTTGCGCCTCCAACCATGGAACAAGCGGCAAAACAATCTTATTCTTCTTTGATGAGGTTTTAGCTACCACGGACTCAGTCTCCACATCACGAATACTACTGCTACTACTCAATTCATCAACAAACTCTTGTCTCTCCACCTTGGCTTCAGCCGCAGAAGCAGCAGCCTCAGCGGCAACAACAACGCTCTCAGGCGGCTCAGGCGGCTTCACCTCCATCCCCGGCACAATCGACCCAACAACCGTATACTTTTTATAAAACGCAATAATCTCATACGCATGCGAGTTACACTGAATCGCGGCATCATCCAACCCAAGCGCCTGACAACACAGCCCCAAATGCGTAAGCGACCTCGCCTGTGCGTTAATCAGGGACCTGTGCAGGTACGACAACCGGATGCGGTGTGTCGGCGTGGGTGTTGGGTAATTCGGGTCAAAGAAGAAGTCGCGGTCGTTGAGGGATGTTGTGTTTGAGGAGAGTTGGTCGTGGTCTGGAGGGATCACGCCTGTCATTGCGGCGGAGAGGCGGCGGGCGAGGGAGAGGGGAAATGACATTCGGAAGTCGACTTCGAGGGGGAATAGTTCGAGCATGGATTCGGCGAGGCGGAGGCAGTTCGCGTGGCATGTTATTGCGGCTTCTAGGTCGCCGGTTTCGAAGAGGATGTTTCCGTTGTTGGTGAGGAGGTCGAGGAAGATGACTACAACTGGGGGTCCGTGGATTGTTTTGTTGGTGCCTTGGAGGAGGCCAGGGATGTTGGAGCTTGCTGCTGATTTTGCTGATTTGAAGGATTCCATGCGGCGTACGCTTTCGTCGGAGGAAGGCGCTTCGTTGCTTTCGTTTGTACGATAAATGGGTTGCTTGCCCTTTCCTTCATCTGTAGTGCCATCATATAGATTGATTCCAGAGTATTCGCCGTCCTCTGAATAGGCTCTTCGGGAGTGGCTGAGCAAAATTCATTAGTGATAGTCCGCAATATCTACAAGTCGATTCGGCGACACGAAATTTGTATGAAAGAAGAACAGATTTCTGCTCTTGGACCAATGTAAATTGAGACTCACCTAATCCAAACTTCGTGTTGATCCAAATCGAGGACACCAATAACATGATCCATCCAAGAGTCACCAAAATACTTTTCTGCATCAGCAAGAGTTCTCGTTCATCAAAGAGAGCTCTGATTGCAACAGCCCACGCATCCTTGTTATACTTTGCAGCCTCTTCAAATTCGGATGACTGCCGCTTTGCAATTGACATATTGTTGAGGCAAGTTGCTTCAGCGTACCAGTTGTAGCCTGAAGAAGACCGGTCAGCCTTATTGAGGGCCTGGCTGAACTTTGCAAAGGCTTGACGCGGGTTGTGGGTTGGGCCGGGGGTCAGGCACTTTAGACCCGCATCGAAGAGAGTCTTTGTTTGAGACACGGGCGTGGAAGCAGATGGCGATGTTGGAGTTTGCGGAAACGGGAAGGCGGAGGCAGGTGTTGCTGGGGTTGAAGGAGACATTGGGATCGCCGACTCGGGCGGGGTATAAGACGAGGGACCGGCAGCCGCGGAAAGCGGAGGGGGCAGAGGAATGCGCATTGGCGGTGCTTCTGTGGCCGGGGTCTGTGTTTGGTTGAAAGCGAAGGTGGATGGCGTCAGGGTGGAGGCTGTTGAGGTTGTTGGACTCGTAATTGGCACGGATGATGATTCTGTTGTGGCCATTGACGATGTGCGTGGCGGCGGAACAACAATCACTGGACCAGTCGATGCGGACAACGATGGCTGCGACTGTTGCGACTGTTGCGAGAAGGTGCGGATCGGTGTTTGCGCGATGGACACGGACACCGATGCAGACGGCTCGAGCACGATGCCCTGGTGGATCGCCGTCTGCGTTGGCCGCTTGAACTTGCCCATAAACGAATTGAGCACGCTGCCCTTGCGCTGCTGCTCCATTGTTGCCTTTTGTTTGCTTCTTGATTTGGTTTTTCTGTGTCTGAACTCCAACTGGCAGAACAGTACTGTCGAACTACATCATTCCAATAAATTAAATATTGTATTTGATACATGGATAGAGTTAGGATGGCCCGTGTGGTTTTTCCCGCTTTCCATTAGGCTTGAGTAGTAAATCGAGTGATAAGTCGGACCAAGTTTGATCTTGTAGAATGTTGACTTGCATCACTAGTAACGATATTCAGTATTGTACACATTTCCTGAACCAAGTGGAGCTGAAAGGGACTCACTCTCATCAGTGATACCAAACTCTTCCAAACCCATCCCGAAAGAAGCATGCGCGTCTTTTGCGCCTATGCTAGACGAGGACCCGAATAACGACCGTTTTGAGTATGCAGGGTTATTCTTGAGGAGGGTATTGAGGGCAACAGCCTTATCGGCCGTTGCAGTTGTGCTGTCCTCCAGCACCACATCTAAGCAACCACTTTAGCAGAGCTACTTCAAGTAAAAGGTGGTACCATCAGCCTGTGGTTCTAGTTTGAGGCGCCAAATAGCCAAATGCGAGTCATCCGAGTTTGAGCCGTTGAGCAGAATTGCCTCATCGATTGTCAAGGGTTCGCCAGCCAGACAAAGCACTTTAAGAGCGGGAATGGAGCGATGGATTCTGTTTGAGAAGGCGGCATCGGAAGAAGCCATAATTATCGTATTGTTCTTTCTTTCTTCTTGATTTCTTTGATCACAACAACCAACCAAACCAACCAACCAACCCAAAAAGGCTTGAATGTCGTCAGAGCCACGGGCAACATCACCACCACCGGGCCTCGTTGCGCGAATGGCAGCTGAGTTTGGCGGTCGCTCGCGGGCAACGAGTCCGGGCCCACCAACTCCTCGGGGCTCGTCTCGGCCTACCTCGCCTGCTCCTGGGACACCGACTCCTGTGCCGGCCCAGAACCGTCTCTCTTCAACTTCAATTAGAGACTTGATCAAGTCCTTCGATCAACCACAAACACAGCAGATGCATGTATCTCCACTAAAGGTATCTGCGACTGCCTAACATCCCCTTAAATCGTCCATACTCATCACCAACTCCCATTTCCAAACAGCCTCGACGAAGCTCAAAGCCACCGTCTGTAACGTCATCCTCGCCAGTGCCATTCAGACAACTCGTCGTTGATTCGGCCCTCGACCTGTCAATCTCGTCAGCCCCTTCAACTCCAAATCGCTTGTCATCGATCAGAGATTCTTTCAACTACGATGCCCCCCTTCCTGCCACACCCACTCAGTCACGCCCTGCCACTCCGTCAAGTGCACCATCTCCAATCGTATCACGAATTTCAAAGAAACTTCGTGTCTTTGGCCGCAAACGTGTCTTACCGACTATTGCATGCGCCATCGCCCTGCACTTGATCTCGCCGAGACTCTCTACAAAACTATGGATACTTGTGTACAAGATTCTCTTGCGAAAGAAATTGATGGGGCCTGATGAAACGACTCTGTCCTTTGGCCTCAATTTATTGGGTGGCCTGCTCATGCCTCTCGTTGTGATTGCGGTTGCTGCTTACATGTTTGGAAGGAGATCAAGTGCCTCTGCTGATTCTTCTACTGTCCAATCTCATACAGTGTCTGATTCCGTCAAGTCGCAAACTCAATCCACAACACAATCTACCCCATCCCTCGTTATCAACAAACTATCACCTGTTCTGGAAGAAAAGACTCCTACAGAAGAATTGACTCCCACCGCCGATCCAGTGGAGCCTGTTCCTCCTATCGTTGTACAACAAGTTCCAGATGTGGAATACGCTGGATCTACTATCGACTCCATTGAAGCACCAAAACCATTAGATGACTTCAACTTTAGAAGCTCAATTCAATCTTGGCTCACGAGCACGAGTGCAAAAACTGTCATGTACACAAATGAGCCCGAACTCATGGACTCTACACATGATGATCGCCTGAATCGGTTCTCATCAACTTCTTCAGACTTTGGAAACTCTCAAAACAACAGCATGAGCTATACCCTTCGGAACTCTAGTCTATATGACGATGCGGCTGCTGACTCTAGCCCCGACTTGACCAAAATCAGACCATCCTCCCAGTCAATGCCATTACCTCTTCCTGTTCAGCCACATTTGCAAACCTCGTTGAACTATCCCCTGCAAACCGAAAAATACCAGCCTCATATACCTTTACGAAGCGACAGCCTCACTTCAGAAACATCCGAACCAACAACGCCAAAAATGCGTCAATACAACGAAGAAACCACTCCTCCACCACAAGACGACTTCGTCGCTGATCTCGACCCCGAAACAATCAACAACTACATCTACAGCCGCGACTCCGCCAGCACACCAGGTGGAGTCCCCGTCCCTCTTCCTAACACTCGCCTTTCCCTCCTTGCTCCGTCTCCAACACACTCTCTCGCACGACACCCTAAACGTGGACTCCCTACAGCGGGTCCAACATCCCTCCTTTTCAATAACCCAACAGCACACTCTCTCGACTACATTTCCATGAACCTAGCGACACTACCAACGGACTTTCTGCCGCATTTTAACTTGACGCGTCTGCACCTTGCTGGAAACAATCTCCTTGAACTTCCTGATGGGACTTTGGCACTTCTTCCGGCGTTGCAGTTCCTTGACGTTTCAGATAACAGAATCTCGTCGTTACGAAAGAGTCTTGGTTCTTGTAAAGGGTTGAAAGAGGTATATGCCCGGAACTGTGGACTTGTCGTGGTGGAAGAAGGTGTATTGGAAGGACTAGATAACCTTGAAGTTCTTGATTTGAGCGTGAACCAGTTATCATCTTTCTGTAAGTGGTTTTTTTATGATATTTTGTTGAGGTGGGGTTTGTTTTTTTGCTAAATTGAATTGCGTTTAGCAAACTTTGCATTTGCAAACAATACGGCTCATTTGCATACGCTTATCTTGAGTAATAATAAGCTGCGCACGTTGCCGCCGTCGCTTGGATTGCACCGCGGTCGCGAGCTTGTGTTCTTGTTGATTGGTGGCAATAATTTTGAGCAGTCTCTGAAGATTTTCACGGATCCTATTATTACTGCGAGTCAAGCTACTGTTTCTAGAGTGACGAAGGATATTAGTGCTCGATTGACTGTTGTTCCTGACTCTGATTTGTCTGGGGCTCAGTTTAGTTCGATGGGATTGAGTTCTGGTGTTAGTTTTCTTGATCGGTCTGAAAGAGGAAGTTTGTATGAGTGGGGAGATGACGACGATGACTTGAGGAGTGTTCATGATGCCGAGTTTGACGGTTGGTTCTCTCTTATCCATTTCTATTAATGTATTCATGGTTTTGGATACCTAGGAGGATACAGAAAGCCATCCGAGTTCCGCGACAAACTCCGCCGCCGATCATCACTTCCTGACATGTTCCGTGCCGACAACCGAAGAAGCGGAACAGCAGCATCCATTTCAGCAGCCCGCCGATCCGGTGAATACGGAAGTGCAATCAACCATCCTGGATGGGGAGAAGCCCTTGAAGCCAATTCAGCAACATCATATCATGCAAGCACGAACCCAAGCTACGTGTACATCCAACGCCTCCTGTCCCACCTCCACGACGTGTTTGACTTGAGCCCACAGTTCCATCCATTAAAAGTCTCGGTGCAACGCATCGGGTCTATGGTGGAGACTTCAAGAAATGGGTCGACACATGAAGAGTTTTCCGGGACTGTTCCTGTTACTGGTCTTGGGGATGACCCTGACGCTGAGCATTTGACTGAAGAAGAGAGGGATCGGATTCGGAAACGGCAGAGTCCTGTGCGTCGGGCGAATATCGCGGCTGAAATTTTATCGACGGAACGGACTTACGTGAATGAGTTGAAGACTTTGGTTAGTTTGTACGCGGATCCACTGGAGCGTGGGATTCTGATAGCGTCGGATATGGGTGCTATGTTTTCAAATTTGAAGAGTATTTTGTACTTCCACAAAAGGTACAGTGACTGCATTTTTGTTTGTGTTTGCTTAACCTCGTGTTTTAGTCATATGCTTCCAAACATCGAAAGAGCTATTCAAGATCCTGACCAACCTCTTGGATCAGTGTTCAACGAAGCTGCACCGTTCTTCAAAATGTATTCCATGTATTTCAATAATTTCGATACTGCCAACGAAATGGTGATCCACTTGGAGCAACTGGCCGCATCAGGATCAGGACAACTACAAAGTCCTATCCGAAGCACTGTCCTCGCATCTACCTCAATTTCACCAACAAACTCAACCCAAACTTCTCGACGCACTCTCGCAAAGAAGTTTAAAAACTTGGTTAAAATCGCTAAATCTTCCTCCTCTCATTCCCAAATCTCTCTTCAGTCCTATCTTATCCTTCCTGTACAAAGACTCCCCCGTTACAAGCTGCTAGTAGATCAGCTCCTTGAATCTACTCCACTTAATCACCCTGACCGGGCATCTCTCGCCTCCGCCGCCGAAGCAATCCGAAACTGTGTCGCTGAATGTAATGACAAGAAGCGCGAAATGGAAGAATACGAACGCGGCATGAAGCAAATGACAAGGATACGAACCGTGAAAAACAAGTCTACTGGCGCTTTGTCCAAGTTCTCTACTGTCAAGATTGGAAGGCAGTTTATCCAAGAGGCAACCTTACGGCTTGTCAAATATGTGGAACGACAGCATTTAAGTAATACGGAAGGGATTGGAGCTGATATGGCGTTTGCTATGACTTCAAACCGCGACAAATTCTTCAGGAGTGTTGTTGGGGCTGTTGTTGAGACACGCTTTGCAATGGGATCGAGTGGACCTATTTCAAACATACCTCCTCCTGTTGCTGTTACTGGTCAACCTCATTTAGGCGCTGGACTCGATGCAGTTTCTGTTTATGGCTTGCAAAGGACGGTCGGAGCTGACTTTAGGTTCCTGCTCTTCACTGATGTACTGTGTTGGTGCAAACCCATCTCCGGATCCATGTCATCGTCTCCGCTGGCTGGAGGTGGTTCAGGGATTTCGGAGGCGGAGTTTGAATTGATTCGCGCTATTGATATTGGGCCTCACACCAAAGTCGAAGTGATGGTTGTGTTGTCGAATCCTGAACCTGTTGGTCCAACGCGTTTGGCGGATCGACCAAATTCAATGTCGATTGACCATTTGAGGGCGTATGCAGCTGTGAATGGGTCGGATCCGGCGTCTCAGCGGTTGTCGGGTGGAATGTTGACACTTACGAATACTCGAGGTTCAACGGCTACCAACACACCTGTGATTCGAGAGCCTGATTCTGTGCTCCGTATCTCTGACAATGATTCTGTTTTGTACTTACGGGCGGGACAAAGCGAAGTGGAGTCATGGCTAGAAACACTGAAAGGGTTAGGATGTGTTCAGGATGAATAATTCATTTCCATTCGTTTCATAAAACTTAGAATATAGTCTTTTTTGGATCTTTATATTGAATAAACTTGGTATTTACTTGCTGTTATTCTCGCGTTTCCCAATGCTGCGTCCAAGGACTAGTCCAGCCACCAGTGAAGCAGCGACTACAGTACCAGCAACAATCAAGTTATCTGGTTGAGCGTACCAAGGCTGCTCTTCCTCTCTGTCAGCGTATCTTGTGCGTTGGGAATCCTAAGTTTAAGAGAATCAATGAGGCGTCTGTAGTGAGACACACCAATCTCCTAACCTCTTTCGCAGCAGAACTACTGCTACTGCCACCACCGCCTCCATAACGACAATTAAGCTGATGTCTCCTCACTTCGTCTTCATCCGATCCAAGGAACGTGCAGGGATACTTGTCGCAAGTGTAAAGTGGGCAGCAGTGACTCCCCTTCTTGCCCGAGTATCCACACATATCGCATTTGATAAGCAATTCATCTAGCATATTCACAATGAGTCGATCAGGCCCTGTGATGGCGTTCTGGCTCGTAATGGGGGCTCGGCAGACAACACATGTGGGATCTTCCCTAGCGCGGACCCAGCTGACGATGCACACTTGACAGAAGTAGTGTCCACATTCAGCGAGTTTACGGGGATTACGGAATGGCTCGCGGCAAATAACGCATGTGAGGTTGTCATCAGCAGTGGATGTGAATGTCCACGAATTGGCCATTTTGGATGAGTTTTTACTGGGGAGACCTTATTTATCACTTTTTATTCGGGTTTACTTTAACAGTTAAAACGGCTGTTGAAATAATATATGCTACTGGTTGTCGAGCTTGATGGCAGATAAGCGGTCGGTTGTGGTAACAACGGAAAGGGCTTGATTAATCCTGCTTACAGACTGATTCATGTTTGACGATGCTCTATCGGGAGACGGAATCATACTTCTTTTTACATCGTTATGGTGCGTGGCTTTCCTCACATCTATCCACTATGTTGCAAATAAATACTTCTTGTTCCGAGTCTGACTTCAAAACTTACAAGTAATTCTGCATTGAGAGAAAACACGTAAATCCAATTTTGGATTGCAAAATACAAAGTCAACAAGTAGGGATCTGTAACATTCTGTGTTGCGTACAACATGGCCGAGTTGATGGCTACGACCAAGATAGACCGGATGATGTTCTCTTGAACTAGAATCATTGCGAATCGTTGAAATTGTGAGTTGAAATTCTTTAAGTTGAATGCGATGGCTACGATGGTGCAAAATATGTCGCAAATCATGTCTGCTGAGTTGTAGCCAATACCAGTCAGTTCATTTTGTGAATAGACACCTAAAATCAGAATTAATTTGACTCAAATCGTATTTGTAGTTACATTGATGTAAGGATTCATCCCAAAGTCCGTAACTCCACACTATTTAGATGTTTTTATGGATAGTTCGTGACGAAATTATCAAATTACCAAGGTCCCATATCGCCCAAATGACACGATTGATGGAAATCAGCACGGTGAAACAAGCAACAACAATATCACCGCCACTTGTCACCCGAGCCTTATACAACATAAAGAAGTCTAAAAAAAGCCATGATTAGTATTTGAGAATCATTTTCCAGAGGGGTTTCAAACCAAAATTAATGAAAAAGAAGTGTGATGCGAAATTCAACCAGAAGGACACACTTTCGCAATACACTCTTGTTGAGAACATGTTTGCAGCGAACAAGCAGGTAAATATAATACCCGCCATGTTAAAACATGAAATGATACAAGCAACTTTCCAAAAGTATCGCGATTCTCGCGCAAAAAGCCGTAGACAAGTGCAAACAAAGCCAATCAAGCAGGTTTTGATCGTCAAGCCAAATATAGTTCCAACAATCACATATTGTGGAGAAGTGAAACTTGGAACTTCATCGGATTCGGCTCTATTCAAGATGGTGGAAGGGAAGATCGTCGGCATTAGATTTAAATTAATTAATTTTTGGAAATTTTATTATGTATAGTAAAGAAAACGAGCTACCGTATATATCTGCAAAAGAGAGCAGATTAAAATCTATATCGTTATTTAAACTTTAGAAATACGATCTGTCATAGTGACGACTGAGAGCGCAAGATTATTTCGGCTGGTTTGTTCGCTAGGCCTTGCCTTCTTTTCTGGAATCTTATTTGGCGTCATAAACCGTTTAAGTTCTTCGTGGTGAATTGCATTGCGAACATCAATCCACTGAATGAAGATATTAGTCTATTGCGTCTTTTTCAAAACGCAAAACGTACGAATAATTCCGCGTTCAGAGACATGGTATATATCCAAGTTTGCGTGACATAAAATAAGCTGCTTAAATAAGGGTCTGTAACGTTCTCGCTTGCATAAAGCATTGCAGAGTTAACTGCAACAATAAGTACTGAACGAATAACATTCTCTTGAACAAGGATTAGGGTGAACCTTTGGAATTGAGTGTTGAAGTTTTTCATGTTGAAAGCAATTGCAACAACCGTGCAGAAAATGTCACAAATTATATCTGCAGCATTATATCCGAGTCCTGTTGTTGGATTTTGCGTGTAGATACCTGTGAATATGCATGAGTTACTATATTTTTAAGATTCTGCTTTCATACAGTGGCCTTGAATGGAGTCCCACGTTCCGTAGCTCCATACTATGTGCATATGAATATGATGAGTGAGTAAGTTAGTGGAATGGTTGATCATACCCATATCCCACGTTGTCCATAAAATGCGATTCAACACAATCAAAACAGATAATGCGAAGACAACGATGTCCCCTTCACTTGTGACGCGTGCCTTATAGAGCATGAAGAAATCTGGAGGCAGACATTAATCACCCCTTGTGAAAAAATTCAACTGCAAACCAAACACCATGAAAAACAAGTGGGAAGAGAAGTTCAGCAACCGAGTTCCACTAGTACATGAGTTCTTTGTTTGAAAAAAGTTTGCTGTAAACAGGCATGTGAAAACAATTCCTGCAAGATTGAAGCTGGAAATAATGCAAGCCACTTTCCAAAAGTATCTGGATTCTTTAGCCAGAAGTCGAAGGCAAGTGCAAACAAGGCCAATGAGACAGGTCTTGATTGTTAGACCCAATAGCACCCCAATCACAACATATTGTGCCGGTGTTATCGCTTCTATAGTTGAGAAGATTGTCGTGTTTGAGTGCGGGGATTTCCACATGTTTTTGGAGCAAGACGCCCAGACCCGAAAAAGCCCCAATAAGGACATTATATTATTCTTTTCTCTTCATTTTCCTTTTCAACCTTAAATTCTTTTCGTTATTGGGACACGTGATGACAAATCCGTTCCGTGGAGCGCCACCGCTGCAACCAACGCAGCCGAATGCGGGACCCGGGCCACTCCGAGCGAATCCGTTCGTATCTGAGGCGTCGAGTCCGCGGCAGGCGGGACACGCAACGGCTGCTCGAAGCCCAGCCCAGGCCAGTGCGCCGCCGCCGCAGCAACCGCAACCGCAATCGCAACCGCAACAGCCGCAAAGCCAAGCAACAGCCCAATTGCAAGCCCGAGACCAACCGACGGCGCGCGTGCCCTTCGGCTTCCAATGGGACACGCCGGCCCCGAAGCAGCCGATCCAGGAATCACCCGACGTGCCCCTGCCGCCCTTCCGCATCGGAATGACAATCGACAACGACCGCATTAAGCTGCTCGACTTTGTTGGCCAAGGTGCCCGCCTCTCCCCCCCTTTTACCCCTCCATCCACGTTGAACTTCAACTCACACTCCTCGAATCCCAGGCTCCTTTGCCCACGTATACCTTGGCTACGACTACTCAACTTCATCGAAATGTGCAGTAAAGTGTCTGTTGAAGGCAGGCGCGGATCCAAAGAAGATGTCAATGCAGAAGCGGGAAGTGAAGGCTATGGAGGATCTGCACGGCCATCCAAACGTGATTGGACTGATTCGAACGGTCGAGTCGTCAGAGTGGTTGCTCATCATCATGGAGTTCTGCCAAATTGGTTGAGTACCCCGTTTCACTCTTCCACGTAGTTGTTCACACCTCCTATCCAGACTTGTATGAAGCAATTATGCAGAAGGGAGGATTTCCTGACTTTGCCGTCAAAGACGTCTTCAGTCAGCTGTGTGATGGAGTAATGCATTGCCACTCGAGAGGCTACTATCATCGTGACCTTAAACCTGAGAACGTCCTTCTAGATATTAGTTCTTTGACTGCGAAAATAACAGATTTTGGATTGGCGACACGAGATACGTGGTGCTACGAAATGGGATGTGGTTCAACTAGATATATCCCCCTGAGGCATGTGCTACAGCCGACCCAACAAAAGGATATTCTCCAATCGCCAGTGATGTATGGGCTCTTGGAATTCTTTTGATCAACCTCTTGTTTAGTAAGAACCCGGTATGTTCTTCAACTCTACGTTTAAGGCTTTCTTAAATCTTTGAACAGTGGTTTGAAGCCACCATGACAGACCCCATTTTAGTATCTATGTTACTTCACGTCCAGATATTCTTCGACATCATTTCAAGATTTCAGCCGAATTTGATTCAATTCTTCAGCGTGTTTTCAATTTGGATCCATCAAAACGTCTGCCACTCCCCGAATTCAAGCGGCTTGTAAACGCTCTCCCATCGTTTCTTGAAGAGGATTTGGAAAATACTGTGCCACAGCACATGTCACAAATTGATGAAAACCAGCAAGAAGCTCAGGCTCCACCACAACGAACACATCTTGACCATGCAACATTGCCTACTCCTCCTTTACCAAAAACAACAAATAATCCGTTTGGTTCAGGAAAAAATTCATTTGGCTCTGGAAAACACGCTTTTGGATCTGGAAAGAATACCTTTGGCTCATCAAAGATGCAAGGGCCGTTAGTTGTGTTTGGTTCCATACCTGACTCGAAAGACCCCAAGAATCCATTCAACAGCAATCCTCGTGCATCTCCAATGAACTTCACATCGTCAGATATAAACCCATTCTCTTCGGCGAATGCGTTTACATACCAACGAAATGATACCCCTGAACAGGAGGCAGTGAATCCATTCTTTGCAATTCCTGCTGATGGAAGTTTTGTTTTGCCTGTCTCTCCAACTGCAATTGTTCATGATCCAGCTTCTCAACATCACCCACATTGGCCTCAAAATATCCAACCTCCGTCTCCAACCCTTCCGCCAGTTCTTATTCCGATGGCTAGCGAGAATCCTTCGCTTACAACTCTCATCTGGACGGCTCCGGCTCGTGTAGCTGCACCCGAACTTCCAAACACCCTTACGCTTGGACGAGAAGGAATCGGACGTATCGGAATATCACGTCTAGCCACAGCAAAGCAAAAACTGTCCTCCAGAAAGGGCGCATTACTCCGACCCACTGCCGCCGGAAACATAGATGAAGACCTCTTGAACCACCACACATTCACACAGACGCACCTTCGACCATCCAACGCGTTTGGACTCGCTTTCTTGGGAACCGCGATCGCTGGGTACGTAAATCCAGACGCGGATGAGATTCTCGAAGGAGATGAGCTGGACTATGATAGTGATGAGTTGGATGACGATGATGACGGTATTGGGGCGAGTGATTCGAAGCGTCGGACTGCTCCCCCAGATGAGGAGAGTCATTATGAAGTTGTAAAGGTAGATCGACGTCTGATTCCAGATTTGGAAAAGGGTATTAAGAGAGCTGTTAACCGTGGAATGAAAAAGTTTCGGCCTTTTATGCAATTAGATGCTGAAGATGGGATGGGAGGTGCTGCTGGGGATGCGGCTGTTGTTGCTAACCTAAAGCTTGGTAAAGGAGTTGCAGGTGAGTTTGCACCATCTTTATTGGATTTTTCATTTTCCTCAAACTAAGCGTCTTCATGAACCCAGGCACTTTGGGAGCTGTGTCGACTGAAGATTGGAGTGAATTTTCTGCTGCGGATGGAAACCAAGTTGCTATGCCAGGAAGCTTCGTATTCGGAGCTGAACGAGAACGTCGAAGGTCCGTACCCTTGATCTCTCAGTCAGAGAATCTGTCTCTGTCGTCAGACCTACCTCTGTATCATACCCAAACTGTGGATTCCGCGTCTCGAATGCGAGCCGGCAAATCGTCTGAGGATGTCACTGAACATATGACGGTTGAAGACGAAGTTCGGACCAGTCGTGGGCGAAGGCGACATGAAACAGTTTTGGCTAAAATGTATAACGGTCTTGCTGGTATGAGCATCTTGGGCGGAAGTCGTTCTAAGAGTATGAAACGAGCGGCTGAAGCGAAGGGGAGCAAAGATTCTTTGCCGCTTCATACAATGGAGAATTCGATTCTTCCACCTCCACAACCTCCATTTGCATTTATGACAGCCAAAGTTGCTAAGAGCCGCGCTACTGAGCAAGACTTTGAGGAGTTGGTTGTGAATGCAAAGACTACTACGTCTGGATCACTTCCTCGTCATAGACATCGTGTTAAGAACAAATCCAGTTATGACGATGTGAGCAACAGCCAAGGACGGATATCTTCAATAGACACCATTGCTTCTGGATTTTCCCAACCTGCAGTTAACGATGTGAACGAGAGTGGAAGACTCCCCAACGGCCAGTTCAGTCCCGATAAAATCAGTCCAAATCGGATCAATACATTGACTAGGCCCGTAACTCATCTGGGAGATGTGAGTCCAAATCGCCTGACAACAGCTCGTATGACCACCACACCGCTTCCCACATATCCTCAGCAAGACGGTGGAAGATCCCCAGACCAAATATCCAACAACAATCCATTCCGACCCATTGCCTCTACCAACAATAATCCATTCCAGAGACCTGCTTCAATGTACCTTCCCCAAACAGCTAACCCCTTCTATCCCGACGCAACTCTTCAATTTCAACAATTCCAACAATTCCCACCAGTACATCCACCGCAACCACCGCAGCCACATCCTCGCTATTCGACCCCAAGTGCATCAGATATGAGCGTGTTTGTAGGCGGATATAATCAAACACAACAGCAACAATTTTACAACGCATCAATGCTACAGAACCCTCAACAACAATTTGTAAATGCTCCACCACAAGAATCGCCTTTCAAACCTCTTCATTTTCACCATCAGCAGCCGTTGGAACAACCACACCAACCTTCACTCCAACAACCTCATACACAACACCATCACTTACATACACAAGCATCCATGCCCAATATTTCATTTCCCCAGCCTGATTCAGGCACACGGTACGGAGCACGATCAACAACGCCATTTATGGAGGGAGGATTGCATGATCGACAAGCACCACCACGAACTGCACCCTACAAAGTAGATGATGCAGGGAACGAGAGTGGGGCTGGAGAGGAAGGTTCTGATGAAAGTGACGAGGAGTCGATTGCAAGACGGGGAGAAGATCGGTATGGGATTGTACGTGGATTTGGGTGGTTGGTGGGCCGTGGTGGAAACAATGTTGAGCGAAGTGATTCGCATGGTGTTTAGAATGTACATGTAGTTTACAAATATAGGTTTATTGAATATTACAGCAATAGAGAACTTTCTGATATCACAGTGAGCGCTGAAGCGCGCAGTGGGATAAGGAAAGAAAGTGAAGGGGCAATGAAATGTATCTGACTCGGTCATTCGCTATTGGGTAGCTCCAATAACGAATGTGCTTGGAGGAAGACAACCATAAAGCTCCAGGCGGTTACATGTTTATTCGAAGGTGTTGTAGCCATCCTTTCGATGGAGACGAAAGGCTGGTGTTATCCTTCGGAACTTGAAGTGTTCTGTTAACGAAAGGCTGGGCTAGGAGATGGGAGAGCCAGAGGGGTGCACCATTCTGACGTCAAAGATTGAGGACAGAGTAGCGACGCTAGGAAGGGGAGCAGGGGAGAGAGGGTTGGAGTGGGAGGGTTTGGTTGAAGAAAAAGGAGAAGGAAATGCACCTGGAAAATTGTAAAACATGAGCCTGAAAAAGGACTACAAGAAAAGTCCCCGAAGTCTTATAAGGAGAATCCAATTATGAGATATGAATGACGTTTATAAGCAATAACTCTACTAATTACAATCAAGTTTAGAAAAGAGCGAATGAAGCAATAGCAGAAGCAACGAGCGAGAAGCTAGAAATGAAACCGTTGCTCTTAGTAGTTGTAACTGCAGCGGCAGCAGGAGCAGAAGCAGTGGCTGGAATTGGAGCTGGAGCTGGAACTGGAACTGGAACAGAAGCACCACACTTAGTAGCAGTAGGGTAACCAGCTGATCCAGGGCAGCAATGTTGAACCAAGTAACGTAGTTGGTAGAGATAGTCTTGTTGTTCTTATCAAGACCCTGGAAAGTGAAGGTGTATTGGGCAGTAGTGCTTAAATCGGCAGCAGGTGTCCATTCATAGCAAGAAGTTGCTGGCCATGGAAGAGTGGCAACAGAGTACAATGTAGTAACGCTGGTGGCAGATCCTACAGAACGATATGATCAATATATAAGAGGGGAAGGGGTGTTGAAGGGAGACACACCTGTACCAAGGTCTAATCGAACATTGACAATGTCAGCGCTGGCAGTGACGTTGTTGGTCCATGAGAGCGCATTGGTTTCTCCAACACCGTAGACGGTTCCTTGAGAGACAAGTGGGTAGACAGCAGCAACGGACTCTGGACCTGCGGACATTTGGATGACGTTTTTCTTGGTGCTGACGTGCACGTTAAAATCTTAACCTCCAATTTATGTGCAATTAGGGGGAATTAAAGAAAAAAAGGGCGTTAATTTTTATCGGAATCAGTTATT
Source organism: Rhizoclosmatium globosum (assembly GCA_002104985.1). Taxonomy (NCBI): domain Eukaryota; kingdom Fungi; phylum Chytridiomycota; class Chytridiomycetes; order Chytridiales; family Chytriomycetaceae; genus Rhizoclosmatium; species Rhizoclosmatium globosum. Next base: position 41,998 of record MCGO01000267.1, read on the forward strand.
AAGGAGGGTTTTCGTGCAGTATGTGCATTCGAAATCGCTTGGAAATCACTTGTCCAATTTACACCTCCAACACCACCACTAAAGTTCTCCCCCAATAACATCAACTCTCTGGCCCAAATGAGCAGTCTTCGATCAATCATTCGATCCGTGAAACCACGTCCGTTCGCTCCAAACGTCTCACGACTGATTGGACCCAACCACGATGGCAAAGTTCTGAAACCTTTCGTCTACCTCGACTACTTCCGCGGGATCATGCCAAAAGAGCCATTTCATTCGACTACCATCCTCATAGTGGCCTTGCCACGCTTTCGTACCAAAAGACGTTTCCAATGTCATATACGGACACTGAGGGCAAAGAGGGAGTTCTGCCAGCTCAAGGCCTTGAATGGATGCGTGCTGGGGCGGAGCATGGCATAAGGCTTCTATTCAGGGTACCGAGGGTACCCTTTCAACTGGATTTCAATTGTGGATCTCCCTTCCTCCTGGCGTTGAAGATGGAGAGTCCATGTCTCAATTCATTGAGCCTGCCGATGTTCCAGTTGTCGAAAACGTGAAAGTGTTGCTTGGAAAGTATAAGGGCGGTAAAAGCGCGATTGTTGATGGATACGCTCAATGCATGACTTGTTTGGATGTTACTGTGGAAAAGGGGACTACTTTCAAATACGTTTTTGAGGAAGGGCAATCGACTGCATGGGCTTTGCCATACGAGGGCAAGGAATGCAAAATTAATGGAGAGACTGTCGTATTTGATCATTTGGTCATTTTCGACAAAGTTGGCGAAAGTATTACGGTAACTGCGTCTTCAGAGGCAGATGTCAAGCTTTTGATTGCATCCACGGTCCCACAGCAAACCGACTTATACACTGGAATGTACTCGGTTCATACTAATAAGGAATCTCTCGACAAAGGACAGAAGCGTATTTTGGAGATTGGGAGCGTTTGCTTGCTGAAGGGAAGATTCATGAGCAAGTCAACTTGTTTGGTCCAGTCAAACGAAAGTCAACTTAATTCTTCCAATAAATCAAAGTAAATCAATCCTTTAATGACATTCCCAAAATGCATAGCAACTAACAAGAAGAAGAGGTAAAGGAAGTTTGAGGTATACCATAATCAAAGTAAGAAACATCTTGCAACAACAACCAAAATAGCTGTGGAAATTTGTTTGAAACCTGCACTATTTACTTGCTTAGTCCCTGTTGGAACAACGACAGTTGTTTGCGGAATAGGAACGATGGTCGTTGGTGCAATGATGCTTGACGTGGTTGCAATCACACCAGCGACAGAAGTTGTAGCAGTAACTGGAGCTACAATTACAGCAGCGGACGTGGCTGTCGTACTCGTCGTTGGAACGGCTGGACCAGGTCCCTGACTTGGCGGTGGCGCGACTGAATCAGTCGGCGGCACAGCCACAGAATCCTTCGGGTCACAAGAACTGGTTGTAGGATAGTTTCCAGCACCAGGAGTTGCAAGGCTAAACCAGGTACAATAGTTTACGCTGATAACTTTTCCATCTTTATCCAAGCCTTTGAAAACAATGGTATACTGAGGCTTTGTGAGTTGGCGGTGGGCGTCCATGTGAAGCAAGTCGAAGCTGGGAACGCAAGAGCTCCGATTGGGTAAAGTTCCTGAACGTTGTTTGCGGAACCTTTTTTGAAGATGGGTGACAAAGGGTGTGAGAAACAAGAACACAATGTCAAATCAAACGCACCAGTTCCCAATACAAGAGACAATGAGGCGATGGAAGCAGTAAGTGGATTTGACGCGTTGTTTGTCCAAGAAACTGCGTTCTTTTCCCCAATTCCAAAGAATGAGTTTTGGGAGACGAGCGGGTACACAGCAGCCACATCCCATGGAGACACGACATCTGCAGCCCAAGCTGACGGGACAGAAGACATGAGGAATAGAAAGGCGGAAACGAGGTTCATTGAAGGAGCTTTGGCGGGTTGCTTTTTTGTGGGATATTTCAGTTGCTGTTCCAGAACCTCTCGTTTCACCGTCACACAAGAAACAACCACTCAGTCGAACTTCAAACAAGTCCCTAGACAGACTCAAGGGCCACGGTACAATCAAAGTTGGCATTTGCCTAAAACGGTTTTATTTGTTGGTATCAAATATCAAATTAAATATAGGAAAACAAATTAACATTTCGTACATCTTAATTACTCTTCCATTTCTCCAACAGAAGCTGCACAACATTAGCGCTGGCGACAGTTTCACTCTCCATCGCACTAAATGCCGCCTCAAAACCATTCACCCAATAAACTCCGCCAGTCGCACTTTCATCCAACACAATACTGGGGCCATCTTCTCCTTCTATCCATGTATTCAACACAGGATATGCATCCCACTCAAACCGATCCACTCTCACGACTCGAAAATACATTTGGGACAGGAACGCGTCAGTCGGTTTTGCGCTGCTGAAAATTTTAGTGACGGTAGTATTTGCTCGTCGTTGAATCTGTGCGTGTTCCAATGGAGTTAAAGGCAGAGCCTGCAGACGCAGTTGTGAGAATTGCTGAAGGAATAGCAGAAGGTTCGGGAGGTTAAAGTACGCGTGATCCAGTGAGCCTGTGACAATTGTGACGTGGAGATGAACGTAGGAGAATTTGGCTGGTGTTTGTGCCAATGTTGTAAAGTTGATCTGGGTTGCTGTCTGGAAGGATTTCAGAACAAAATGCATAATATCAGTTACCTTACTGTACTAGGTACTGCGAGGATAACATCGTCAAATACGCCAAGTTCATTTGCGTTGTCGTCAAAACAGTGCATATCCATGTTCCAATCTCCGAACTTCGGATACCCTGGTTTCAAACTTGACCAAGGTACCCGATTCTCTAATCATACTCTCATACAATAGACTATTTCCTCCCACTATGCTCTCTGTCGGGGTGAATGCCGCCGCCAAACAAATCAAAGCTCCAACCGCATTCAACTCAACACCCTGTCCATAATTAACTCTCGTAGCTGGCTCGATAAACTCTT
>MCGO01000268.1:0-44615 GCA_002104985.1 Rhizoclosmatium globosum
GTATGGTCCAGTTGACCATCTTAACCCATCCCAACACTAAGGGTATAAACCCTAGCCTTACTCTAACCCTAACAAACACTTAACAGTATTCCTTGAGGTTGAAATAAGAGTTATATTGGTTGTTTTGACTATTTATGAAGGTATGGTCCAGTTGACCATCTTAACCCATCCCAACACTAAGGGTATAAACCCTAGGCCTAACCCTGAAATCCTAACCCTAACCCTAATCCTTTGATGACCTTCCAGATAACATAATTCGATTTCCTGAGCATATTCAACAAATTAAATGCAGTAAAATGCTAACTGTCGAAGCTCTTAAGTTGATTGTTGACCCTTACAATGATTACCCTTATCACTTAGTAAGAGGAATGCATGGAAATAGGGTGAACTCTTATGAAGACAAGTTGGAAAGGTTCATCAACTTTAATGAGGAGGAAGTAGCTACTTTTTTCCAGCCTCAAATAAGTCGAACATCAAGACTTGGCCCTTATTCAGAATACTTTGGGTTACTCCTTGAGCAACTCCAATCTTTTAAGTCTATCATCATATATGGGAATCAAGAAGAAGGAAATTTAGCAAAAGAGAGGCTGAAACAAAAGCTTTTGGGTGAGGCAAGGAAACGATTTGAAGTGCTGCCATGTGAGGGAGACCTTAATCCAAATAATGCTGTTTGGGCATGTTCAAACCTTAAATTATCTGGTGGAAGAAGAATGCAATTCCTGCGTGTATATCACTGTGATGGAAAAGGCATGCCATATAATGCAAATACACCTGGATTAATTTACATTCCACCAGCAAAGTCCACTTTAATTAGCTAACATAATGTTTATTGTTCAGTTTTTTTAATATTGACAGAGAATAATAAATAAAATGATTGAGTTATTTGAAGATAATACCCTGGTAAGAGCAGTACCATGACAAGGCCTGCACTTAGTACAAGGCCTAAATGTAATAATATGAGTGCTTTATAAATCTTGGTAAACTACATAATATGGGCGGCGCCATGAAGGGGGTGACGCCATGAAGGGGCGGCGCCATGAAGGGGGTGATGCCATGAAGTTAACACAGGCGGCGCCAAGAAGGGGGTGACGCCATGATGTGGGCAACGCCTCGACACAGGCGGCGCCATGAACCATGATGTGGGCAACGCCTCAACACAGGCGGCGCCATGAAGGGGGTGACGCCATGAAAGGGGTGACGCCATGAAAGGGGTGACGCCATGAAGGGGGTGACGCCATGATGTAGGCAACACCTTGAAATCAGCAATGCCATGATGCCATAATATGGGCAACACCTTGACACAGCCAGTGCCATGATGTGGACAACGAGGTGTGGACAATGGCATGAAGTGTGTGAGATGGCTTTGGATGATGCCTTGATATAAATGATGCCATCATTTCCATGAAGTTTAATAGAATTACAACAGCAGTGGTAGTACTATGGTCAATTCATTCAACTTCTTGTATATTTGGATTCTTTCTTCTGGTGCACTGTTGTTGCTCAATGCAGTACCATCAAGATACTTTTTTGTCTGTGTGTAGGCCATTTAGTTTAGGTGGTTAGTCCTGTGGTTACAAACCGTGTTGCAGTCATAGGTTCAATTCCTACTGCAGGTGTAAATTTTGAAATGTAGTTGGCATCATGCCCTCAAAAGAGGCAGCACCGTCCTCAGGGCGCCCCTTGAAGGATAATGCCATTAAGGCAGCGCCAATTAGGTGATGCCTGAAGTGCGGCGCCTTCATGGCAGCGCCCAGGATACTGGGTGACTCATCCTAACCATCCTAATCCAACAGTATAGAACAACTGAAGGTAGAGATAGAATAATTTCCTTTGTTCACCTTCCGTTTTTCGTAACCGCACACCAAATACTTGAATACGATTCAAATCTAAAATGTATAAATTTAATAAACTCTGTGAAACGTACCCATTCGTTGCTCAGTGGTTTGAACACTGCCCTGTAGGTGCGGGAGATGCGAGTTCAAATCCTGCTTGCGGAATTTTTTTTTTGCCTATTGATTATTCTGAAAATCAAAGATATTTCTATTTCAGCTTTCATTTTTATTTTGAGAATATATGTGGGACCTTAAACTCAAAGCATTTATGTCATATGTTTCCAAACTGAATGCTTGTTAAAATTATGTGTTTAATGAACTCTGAAACAAAAATTGCTCCATGAGCATTTATTGTTGTACAAATGTTCTGTCTCTACACTTTCATCTCTACTCATCATCATCATCATCATTGTCATAATCTGTGGCCCAAGCTTCATCCTCACTTGGTGTATTATTGTATCCAAGAACTTCAGCGTGATCATCGAGAAACTGGTAAATCATGGCGTAAAAGTTTGCCAATGCAGGATCATTAAATTCTCGGGGATAACGTGGGTGAAGGCGGGTGTCATTGGTTGATTCACCTGCAGTGCCTGTTTGGTCTGTTACTTTAGCGGAACTTGATTTTGCTTCCTCTGCATCAACAATAGAGTCGCAGTCATCACTGATACCACCATCAAGTTGCATCTCATCATCACTCAATGCACTTTTATCCTTAGGGTTGGCATCACTTTCTGTCTCTTGGATTTCATGGTCGTCTTCAGAAACACTGCTGTCGTGACCCTCCTCCGAAATCTCATCATCTGCATCTTCTTCCACAATAGTGTCCCCCACACTGTCACTACCATCTTCACTTCCCTCAACCTCACTGTCATCACTGTTATTACTGCCATCCAAGTCAACTTCAATCACTCTTGAATCTGAGCAAGACCCTGAACCTGAACCTACTTGCGGTCCAGCTGCATACAAAGAGGAATCACCCTCCCCCGTCAAACTGCACCACTTCCACCACTTGTCAGAGATACTCTTCATTTTACGGATAACAGCAGCTCCATCAGTTGTGGCCCCATAATTGTTCTGATGCACTTGAGAGCTGTGTCCAAATTGACTGCTTACTGTAGTGTTCACTTCTGCCACTGCTGTCTCTTCAAAGTCAATATGATCTGCAAATGACGCCATCATTTGTCGAGTGTGGCGGATTCCCAGATTTACCCCAAAAACGCTCCAGAAATTCTGAATGTACAAGCCATGCAATTTGGATACTTTGCAAGGGATTCCGTTTCTCAAAAACAGATAAGTCTTGGCTTGGATTTCATCTTCGTGGGTCAAGAACGTAAGCTTTTTGCGGTATCTCATGTCAGCCCAGAATGCACTTTGTCATTTTATTAGTAGTCAACCATAACTACAAGTGCTTACATGTAGAGTGGGTAAACAAAGACCAGATACTTTACAAGAATCTGTGCAAGCTCATCTGGAACAAACCGAAACAAGTCTTTATGAAATCCAGAGTTGGCACTTGACTTGTTGTATCTTTTTCAAACTTCAGTGCCCTAACTCAAAACAAGGGGACAACTCACCTCAAGTTGATGCACAATCTGTGTTCAAGAATCATCAAATTTCTTTTGCCTAAACCCGAATTCACAATGGTGGTCATTTGGAACTCTGTTGTTCGGGGCGGCATTCCACAAAACAAGGCAAGACCGAGCATCAACAGATAAATAAAGTTGTCCACTTTAGCTAAAAGATAAGAGCTCAGAGGTATGCAGCCAATGAAAACTAAATACCAGTGTATAGCTCCATTGCCTCAGTTTTGTAGATAAGTCTTGTGGGCTCAAAAAAGTCAGTCCTCAAGTTCTTGGTCTTTTTGATGTGCAATTCAAGTCTGTTCCCATTTTCTTCACTAAATGTAGAGCTGTTGGCTTGCTCTGTCATGAAGCTGTAGCCTGGTCTTGAGTTTGCGACATTGTCAGTCAACCGTTTTGGGTCAAATGTGAAGTCAGAAACATCCATCCCAAACAGTAAATTACTGAGTTCTGTTGTGATCACTCTAAAGTAGTTTGCTCGACCTTCCCGGAACATAGTCTTTGAAACACCCAAGCGACCATCGATAACCAACTTGGGTTCATTAGGCAAACTGTAATCCCAATGTTTGCTAATAAGATTGGCTGTATTGCTGCCCATCATGATTAATCCACATGTGGACTTGAACTGCTTCATTTTGGCATAAGGGAGACTATGCTTTCCATAACTGACAAGCTCAATGACTTGATTGATTTCCCTTGTTTTTAACAGATATGAATAAAAGACTGAAATCAAAGTATGCCTCACTTGTCCTTATCGGCTCTTGTCATCCATGAACCAAACGAAGCAATTTCTTGGCACCAATCCAAAACTAGGCAACGAGAAGCAAACAGGAAATGAGTACAAGGTCCAGTCATGAGTTGCTCTTTGCAAAAGGTGCCATCAGGCTGTAAAAACCTGAGCAACAGGTATTCTTCAACCAAATGGATCCGACCAGTATCGAGGCCTTCAAAGCCAATGTCTTCAAACAAAACAATGCGCAACAACTTGATCAGTGCTTCTTGCTGATTCTCAATGACTGCATTAGTTCTACAAAGCAGGGGAACATCAAGTGTCTCCAACAATGCCTCAACAGCTTCGTTCACATCATCACGCAACTTGGGCATTTTGGTGCCTGTGTTGGCACCTTGCTTACGAGCAATCAACATGGTGACAAATAACCCAAGAGTTCTTGCATACGTTGGAATGGTCCCCTTCACGTCAATAGGCTTGAAAGCCTTTCCTGCATACCCAGTGTCATTGGTGGATTTGCGACCAGCATTTTTGATGGCAGTACGCGTCGGTTGGGTCCCAGGTAAAGTTGCCAACTCATTGACTTTTTCCAAGAACAAACGACACAACATAATCACTGTCTTGGTGTCCTTTGTCTCTGTCAAGATAGCAATGTACTTTGCTGGATTCTTGATGGCATCAATACCAAAAACTAACTTGTCCCATCCCATCTAATCCGAAAAAATTAACTGGTATTTTTTGACGCCCCAAACACTTACGTTATTCAGGAACGGTGTATTGGTTTTGCTTGATGAGGCAATCAGACCAGCAGTTTCCAATCCAGTAGACAAGTAAGCTCTCGAACGTGACCCAGCCGTGTTTTTGATCTGTTTCTGTTTACGCGCAAGGCTTTTAAGTTCCTTGGCTCTTTGGCGAGCATCAAATCCTTCTTCTGGCTTATACATTCCAAAGACCCGTGCATATAGTTTAACAACTTGAGTTGGCCTGTACCCCCAATACTGATTCTTTTGGTGTTCAGCCCTGCAGTGTACCCTGATGGCACTTTGAGACACACAAACATAGTTGCAGTCCAGGCACATGAATCCAAATCTGGCAGGATGGGTCAGACCACATTTCATTTTCTTGACATGGCTTTGGAGCTTCTCGGGAAAGTCTACTGCAAGGTTGCACTTGTTGCAGTGAAACAGATTGTCCTCAGAATCCCTCGGAATGAAAGTGAGCTCATCCTCTTCTAACAAACCAATCAAAGTTTAGGAAAAGAAGAAAAGAGATCAAAGCACTCACTTGTGTAGTCATTTATCCAATAACGAACAGAAACAACCTTCTGGTGGACTAATCTATAATGTTTTCCCAAAGCAAATTTGTTGTTGAAGGGTGCAATGTCTTTGCACTCTGGGTTGGGGCATTCAACTTTGGATCTGTTGTTTCATAGAGTCAGAAAATGATTTTAAAGTTCTTGTCTGAATTTCAAACAAGAATCAACACTTCAGCAATAATTGCCTCAATATAGAGAATAAACAATGAGTTTTAGGAAGGATGTGTGGAAAGAGTACTTCAAGAGCTATCATTTGATGATCCCACCACCCAACACAACCAACTACAGCTCACACAACACCAACACCAACATTTCCAAACTTGATCTTCAACCACCCACCCCTGAGTAACCCATCAACCTCAGGTCCAACACTTCCAAAAAGCATGGAATATCATTCATTGACCCACTCTTGCTCTCACTCCAAAATTTCAAATCACTGCTCCTATTCTCAATGGATACATACCTTTCTTCTTGATCCATCTTCTCGTTCTCGTCCTTTAACTTGAACTCTTTTTGATCCAACAGTATAGAACCTTAATCCTAAACCTACCTTAAAAAAAAAAAAAAAAAAAAAAAAAAAACTACTTCTAGAAGGATGGGTCAAACACAACATACAACTAACCCAAGAATATAGAACCCTACCCAGCTTTTATATTCATTTTCACCAAAGCCATTCATATCATTTTTTGGTTTATTTAGACTGTGGTTAAAGAGTAAATGTTATTCCCAGCACACCATAAAGCTGTTTTCCCCCCAAATTTTATTTCATTGATTTCACCAGCATTGTAAATATATTCCTGCCTTTTAGACAATATCCATCCCTCCTTGTAAAACATTGATGTTATTTCTTCTTCCTTATATTGAGTGAAGTTGTCCTTCTCTTCCTTTTCTTCTACACACATGCCAGTATGGACAGACCATAACTTAGCCCCATCAGCAGCCTCAGACACCAAATAATCCTCATTCTGAGAAAAGGCAAGATTTATCAAACCTCTAGTATGCCCAGTCAAAGTCAATAAACATTCCCCTGTTTGTAGAGACCATAGCTTTATAATTCTATCCCCAGAGGCAACAAATTGTCCATTCTTTGATAAAGCTATAGCAGTAACTATACCAGAATGACCTGAGAGGGTCTTGAGACATTGTCCTGTTTTTACTGACCACACTTTGACAGTCTTATCATTAGATCCAGATACTATAAATTTGTTATCAGTTGTTACTTTCACTATTCTCACTGCATCAGAATGTCCAGTCAAAGTCTTTACACACTCTCCAAAGGTAATAGACCACAATTTCACACAATTATCAGCAGATCCAGATACTAAACAATTACCAAACACTGTTAGGGTGTACACTCTTTTAGTATGACCTATTAGAGTCTTGACACATTCTCCAGTTTGCATAGACCATATCTTAATGGTCATATCATCAGATCCAGATGCTGCAAATTGTTTATCAGGAAAAATTTCCAATACAACTACTGGTTGAGTATGTCCTATCTCTACTGAATACTCCCCCCCTGCTTCAATAGGCCACATTCTTACAGTATTATCTCTAGATCCAGAGACAATATACTTCCCATTTGTTGCAATAGCAGTAATATCATCAGTATGACCTGAATGTGTTGTGATACATTCACCGGTTTTTACAGACCATAACTTTAAACTCTTATCATCAAAGCCAAACGCTAAGAACTGCCCAGTTGGAGCAATGGATACTTTTTTCACTAATGTACACAGTATCTTCAAAGAATTGATGCAGCTTCCAGTTTTTACAGACCACACTTTGACTTCATCATTAGACAATATCATTAAATGATGTCCACATGCTAATGCTGTTCCAGAATTCAAGTCAATACTTGATAAATTCAACCTTTTTTCATGTTGACAATTTACATCCCATAATTCCATGATTTCACTTCCATATTTGCAAATAAGAACTTGACCATTTGCCAAAAATTGCACATTTCTAATATATCCTGAATAAGTCATTGTCTCTATGCATTCCCCAGTTTGCACAGACCACATCATAATTTCTGAATCACTTTGATTGACAGTAATAACATAGTCTCCATCAAAAGAAACAGCCACTTCATCACAATAATGGCCAATATCAAAAGTTTGCACAGGTGTGACAAACTCTGCACCCTGTAGAGACCACAACTGAATATTATACCAGGTGTAAGACACTAGAAATTTCCTGTCTGTGGAAAATGCTATTCTATAATCAGAAGATATAGTTGATAAATCTAAAGTCGTCACACATTCTACAGATGGAATTGACCACAACTGGACACTGCCGTCTTTGTTTTGAATTGCTATGAACTCTCCATCTAAGGAAATTGCAAGATCACGAGTCTTATACAGAGTCTTGATACATTCCCCAGTTTGCAGAGACCAAAACTTAACACTGTCATCTGCAGTTGACACCAATATTTGTGAATCTTGCGAAATAGCCACAGTCATCACTGAACCAGAATGTCCAGTAAATGTGAAGGGACCCCACTTTTGTTCAGCTCCAACCCTTAATCTAACATTAGTCAAGTGCGAGTACATCTTAAAATATTCTGTTTGTTGAGGAAGTCCCACCAGTGCATGATTGTATACTTGAAGTGGACTAGCCAGAAGCTGAGTGCGAAAATTGATGCAGATATACTTGAGGTCATTCATTAAAGCAAGATTGGTTCTTACTTCATTATTCTGAGGAACTACAGTTTCAAGTGTTTTGGAAACAGATTGAATGGCAGGAAATATGTCATTCAATTTACCAAGAAGAAGATAACATTCCAGATAGTATGGCAAGACTGTTGTAGTAAACTTATAAAAAAAGGTCAACAAGAATTCTTGTTCTTTCACATTGGGAGTTTGCATGGCTTTGTTCCAGTGAAATGGCCAATACTGAGCAGCATATAACATATCTTCTTTTAATTGTTGCACAATTTGAAGCCCATCTTCTTGATTATACAGTTGGAATGGATCCAACTTGGCCATATTGTAACCCAAGTTTGACATTAGAATCTTAAGACACTGAACTGCAATTTGTGCATCTACAAGCCTAATAAATAAGTCAGGCTCACAGCGACTTGGATCAGTGAAAAAATCTTTGACACTTTTGTGGATCATGGACACAACTCCATTTTCTATTTTAAGGATTGGTCGAAACTAAATATTTTTTAGGAAAGAAACACTTAAACATACTGAAATACCTCTGAAACAAAGTCTTGAATGTCTTTTATATCCAATCCACCAATATTTGCTAATGCATTCAGAGAAAGAGGTTTTTGGACAGTCATTAAAACAGCGAACACATTTTTAAAGAGTGCCAGCTTCTCTGATCTGTTAACTGTGAGCACACGATTCATAATTGCAGTATATACATTGTCTACCCCTGATGACAGAGATTGTATAACTGTGTAAGCCTCTGATGGATTGAAGCTTTGTTGTTTGATATATTCACAAATATTTCGAGCATAGATAAACAGACCCTCTGACTTGACTATCAATTCTTTACAGCACTTAGACTCAAGGCTGTCTGGAGCCATGATTTTCCAAAAAGAACCTAAGCGATACTCCACAAATTTTTCCAAATCTTCTCGGTTGTTTCCTTCAGTGGGCATTAACACAAATGGACTGAGGTTTTGTAAGGTATAGTAAATATCCCGCTCAGGTCGACCAGTAGTAAAAATCTTAACAAATGCAGGAAGTTGCGGACACAACTTTGTCAATATAGTCAACACATAGTGGCGATCACTGATATTCAGCTCATCCAAACCATCAATCACAATCAGAAGTGTTTTTTCTTTCCAGTCATCTAGGGGTAATTTGTTCAGTCCATCCAAGACCAAGACTTGAAATGCTTCTATGGGATGATGTAGAAGAGTCTGCTTTCCTTCACTCACATGGATTTTATCAGTTTCCATTGACATTTCAACATGCTGCTTAAAAATGCCACCTAATGATTTGCATAGGCCACTCACAATGGTACAGACAAGAATTTTAGGATCACTCTTGCGTGTATTATTGTATCGGCAAATGAATAGGGCTCCAATCTGAAAATTGGATGGCAAATTCACTGTCAAACTGTACACAATAATTGACTTTCCAGTTCCAGCACCACCATTTAAGTACAACACCCTTTCACCAGTCTGTGACCATGCTTCCAAGGCTGGAATCATCCAAAGCCTTGTTCCAGGAACATACTCTGATTTATAAGCTTCAAGATCATCCTCAAACACTACTGGATCAAGCCAAGTTTCCAACAAATCAGACGACAATGCCGCAGGTATATTTTGGTCAAGAATACTGTATATACCAGCCAAGAGCTCATTAAACTTACTAAACCACTTGGGCTCATTTGCATCCATCCTTTTGAAATCAAAGTACAACTTTCCAGTTACAATGAAGAATGGGCCACTGTCTGATCTCTTCAAAGACTCAATATCAGTGCCTTCTTCAAACAGATACACAGGAATAATGGGTTTCTTCAATTCCTGGGCAAAATATAGTTCCTTTTTGCAATTCTCAGAAGTCTAAGCAAAAACGTCAGACCTTGAGTTTGGAAGAGGAAATGACTCACCAAATACTTTTCAGAAAGAAAAGCAACAACTGCCTTGCATCCAGCCAGACCTCCTCCCATTGACTCATATATGTTGTCATTCATATCTCTTTTATCCCTCCATATTTGCAGTTTAGTATCTGTTTCAAGTTTGTTCACAATAGCATCCACCTCTGCTGAGGTGGACCAGCTGTATGAAATAAACAAGTCCCTAAGTTTGTTGTACTTGAAAGTATTTGGGGTTGCATGATTATGTTCAGTGATTTGGGTAACAGCTTGGGGTAAGTTTTGGATATGTTTGATAGGTTCAAAAAGAACTTCACATGAATCTAAAAATGCTCTTTTGAGAGACTCTTGATTGGTAACACTTTCAAGTTCAGAAGATTTCTTATTCTGATGATAAACCTTGACATTCCGTTCACAACCAAAGTGAAGTGTGATCTGTATTTGGGTAAGATCAATGATAGATTTGAGTTGAAAAGACTTACATTGTCAAGAAGTTCATTCATATCAGCTTCTTTGAGCTCCACAACAACTGGTGGAAGGTTACTGCCATTTTTGGCACTGATTGTGACCACATAAAGGGTGTGGAACTCAAACCAAATGTCAGTCAATGTATTCTTGAGAGGACTCAGAATAATTCCCAGTCGAGCCTGATTTGACAACATTCGTCGAGTTTGATCTTTGTACAGTAAGTAGTAGATTTGTATTATTGAAGTTGTGACCAAATCAGGATAGCAATCAGCAATCTCAATATTTAATGTTAGCCACAGTGCATTCTTGGAACTGATTTGTCACCTTCATTTTCAAACACTTGACAGTTTGCTCATTAAGCTCGACAGTATCACGTGCATCATCTTGTTTGTAAGGCTGGATAGAAACAAGGGTGCCATTTAAATTGGATACTGCAGTAGATGTACCTGGCAGAGCCAAAGGAGGGGCAACTATGGTCGCAGTAACAGCTGATACAGGTGGTGTTAATCAATCAGTCATTTATAATCAATTAGAACACACCTAAGTGAGATTGAGCTGTAGGTTTCAATGTTACGTCAATACAATCATTACTTGTTTGAGTTTCGAGCACTTTATCTTCAGCCACAGCAGTGGGCTCTTGATGGTCCACATGATCTGATGATTGTGTTATTACCTGGCAATATTAGCAACAACAATCAAACCTGATTCCACTTGACTGGGATTTATAACAACAGATTTCGGAGAAGGTTTTGTGTCTAATTTTGATTCATTCGAGCCAATGACTACAGGAGCCTCGGCAGTGAACGCATCTTGAACCGATTTCTTTGTGTTCACAGCCAGAGCAGTCACATTCACGGATACAGATCCAGCATCTGGTTTTTGATAAGCACAACTCCAACACACAGATTCAACAACAAACCAGGCTTGGATTGGTTTCCTCCCATGATATGTAAAGATGGAGAGCAGGTCAATCTGAGTCGACGTTTGTCAATCAGTGTGTATTACACATGGTTCTTACCTTTGAGTCAACGTTCCAACCTTGAATTATATGGAGCAACAACAACAGAGTATTGCAATATGAAAGCGAGTCTGGGATTGCCTGATTGCCGTAAGCGTCACATTCAGATCAATACGGCCACCCTTAAATTGGTTCAACTCACAAGTACGGAGTCTTTGTCGCGGCGAGAGAGAGCGGCAGAATTGGATCACGAGTTATTGCAAGATGTGATCGATTTCGGCACAGCGGAACAGAGAGAGTGACGGTCAAGAGTTTGGGTGCACTTGACTGTTTTCGAAATTGATTTAATGAGGGAGACATCTTTGCAACACAGCGTTTTCTTTTAAACAGCCGCCATAAAAACAGCAAAAAAGGAAACGAGTCAATTCTAATTGTTGCCCTTTTATTGAATTCGTGGGTACTAAATTAGGTTCAACGGTTGCCTAACCTGTCCTGTATACCTCCTTGGCAACGAATAAGTCATGTTTTCCCCGAAGACCAACGATAAGAACTAGGACCTTGCATAACGGCTATAGGCTCTTTTTAGATGTTTGACTCGAAAACCGACGTATCTGCAGCCGATCCAACTACTCGAAAACGGAATGCAGTACCTTATTAAACAGCGTGAACTGAATCGGCATCAATACAGTTTGAACGAAGCTGAGACGATCAGTGGTCTCAAACAAAAGAGACACATATAGATCCATTGGTCAAGTCAGGACTTTGGAGGCCCGAATTCAATTAACGTATCGTTCGTCACCAAAAAATAAATAATAAAGAGAAGAAAAGGCAAGGGACATTCCAATCTGTCCTATCATCAAATCGATTCAAGCAGACTTCTCGCGCGAATTCCCGATAACCACAGGGACAGGTTCAGCGGACGTATACGTCACATACGGATTATGAAACTCCCATCTAAACCAATATTCCGTCAATATATCTCAAACTGCGTGTAAATAACTCACCCCCAATCAGCTAAACGTCTTGGGACAGAATGTCTTGGATACTGACCCACTTGAATACTTCCATCACGATTGAACTGATAAGAAGACATTCTTGGACGACATTGAGGACCTTCAACGTTCCCACGGACTCCATTCGTAAAGAACTTCACTAAAACGGCTCCGTTGTCTAAAGGCACTCGATGCGAAAGTTAGGGCTCATTTGATGCGATATTCATGAAACAAACCGTTTCCATTTCCATAGAATTCTCTGTTCCAGTTGTCTGTCAGGTACAGTTTCAGTTGGCACACTCAACGGACACATATCAAACTCCTCTCACCGTAATACCACCACTCATACGTGTTCAATTCCGCGATTGACAATCTCTGTCGCGTGGAGTCCATTTCAGCTGCAGCATAACTAGCCTAATTCAACAGCTTGTTAACTCACCATTTTGTCAATCAACTCGAAATCAAACAAACCTGCCACTTTCCACACATTCGCGGTTCAAAGATTCTAACTCCATCCCATCTATACGGTACAGTATCCAAGAGCTCTTGGTCCAATACATCGTCATCAACCTCTGAGTTTTGAAATCTCCTTCTCAAAACATCCCGCTTTTCCTCAGTACTCAAACGGCCCAAGATGCCTTTGTACTCCACGAATGGATGCAACATGTATCCGTGGTGTTTCTTATCCGCCCATCTGTTCTTACTGCCAGAGCATTAGTTAATGTGATTCGGTGGCACACCACCCCCTGTCATTTTCACTCACCACAAGTCTTTCCAAAGAAGTTCCTGACCAGCCAAGCAATGCATGCGCGTGTTAGTAGCTCCAACAAGCGCAAGGCTCTTGGCATCGAGAAAACTCAGAATTCGCGTGACAAGTTCAGTTGGTTGGTTGGAAAGACGGTCTTCTTCACAGTGGTGGCTCAGTTCCAGCGCGGAATCAGCCTGGATTAATTCCCCGCGTTTAAGAACAGTGACAGTCCCTTCTTCAGTGGCAGTCGGAGTGGAAAATGAGAGTCCCATAGTGTCATCCATTCTTTGCTTTTTTTTTTCAAACGCACTTTAAATATCTTCGATCGATCGCAATTTAGAATCCGAATTTGTTTCTTTCCTTCTCCTCTTCTCGTTTATCTACTTTTCACAAAACAGACGCACCAAGACTGCCCCCACATCTGTCGCCAACACATCCAATCCAGGTTCGCGAATCTTCTTCTCCAAAACGCGATCCAACAACCTTCTCAACCCTCCGACAAGAACCGCAACTCTAGGGAAAGCCTGGAACCGTGCACCGCCTTCGACACCCACAGTCCTCGCTTCATGGTCCACTTCCAAGTCCCCACCAAACATTAACACAGGCCATGGCGATATCATGGTTCCGTCCCGGACAAATACTTTGCTTGTCTGCATTTTTTGATGATACACCAAGAGGAGGTCTTCAAACTTTCCGATTTCTGCAAGGACGGAGCTGGGATGCAAGGAAACACGGCCATCGTTTTCAGTCATAAATTCCAGTTCGTGTGGAAGCGGCTCCCTTTCAACTGCACCATGTGCTGTTTCGACATAACTGTAGTAAATGAATTCAGAGTGTGTAGGAGGAAATGTAATTATGACTTACGTAACGTCAGGATGCTTGATGGAAACAATTTGGGGGTATAATCCTGCTGCGATGGCAGCCTTTACGATTCTTGAGTCCTTGGAGTACAGGTTGTACTTTCCGCCTCCAGACAGAGTCAGTTTCGCTTCCTCTCCATTAACGAAACCAATATCAACGAGTGTATCCAGATATTGTTTTCTGGAATCAGATATCGCAGTAAGAGTCGCCATAGACAAAAAGTTCTGTGGGTCGGTTAGTTTTGCAAATGATACTTGGCGTCTTACCGTTTCGCAGAATTCAGCTTCAGCCCGCTTTCCTTTCCCACTCGCTTCTGCCCAACCTTCATAAGCCCGACAATCTGTCAATAAATCACTTTTATCCCACAAAAACGTCTTTCGTCGTTCCTTCGCTTCATCTCTTCGATCAGACGGAGCCATGAATGGACTCTTATTGCTCAGAATCGCGGCAACAGTCAAAACACTTCCCAGACAACCGAAAATCGCTCCATATACCAACATCTTTCCAATTCGTAAATCAACAGGCAAACTCGCCATATGCTTTCCGAGCGGTGTCAATTTATCTGTGACTTTATCAACAGCCCGCAAGTCCCTCAAAACTCGAACGGCGCCATCGACGTTTTGCTCGCTTGGTGCTGAAATTGCTTTCCCAAGGAACGTCTTGACATCATCCACACCCATAGCCTTCAAACTCAAGCAAAGCTGCTCCAACGGCACCCGAAGAATCTCAGGAACAGCATGCGATGCCATTTGAATTTGCTCCAAGTTCCTCGTAAACAACTTATAACAAGTTCCCGGTCGAACACGACCCGCACGTCCACGTCGCTGTTTACAACTCGCCCGAGACGCCAACGTATCAACAAGACACAGTGTCGAGTTTTCGAATCGCATTTCTGAACCCCAGATCAGTTTTAAAACCCTCAAATACTAGACACACCTTTCACACGCCCAGCGTCAATAACAAACACGCAATCATCAATCGTAATACTAGTCTCAGCAACATTTGTTGCCACAACAACCTTTCTCAGGCCCTTCTTCACACGACGGAACACCAATCCTTGTTCCTTCGGACTCAACTGAGCATGCAATGGCAGACACTCAACACCATCAACGGCCTCTCGAATTGCATCAATGCATCGCTTAATCTCCATTGCACCCTGCAAAAACACAAGCACAGCTCCATCGTCGCCCTGATTCGTTTCATGAATGTACTTGACAGTTGCAGCGACGAGGCTATAATCAACAGCATCGAAAGCGGATTCTTTCAGAAGCCAGGTGACAGCTTTTGGCTCCAACGACATTGACTCATAACTTGTTCGTAATACTTCAATCTCTTCTTTTGTATTGGAAGAGTCCGATTTCTGCACAATCCTCGCTCGACGGGTTTCAGGAACATATTTTGTGAGACGCAATACATCTTCCAAGTACCTATACAGAAAGTCAATACTTCAATTCTGTATAATACCTCAACAAACTCACAAATCAGTGACAGGGTGAGTGAAACCTGGAATCTGCAACACCGGTGCACCTCCAAAGTATCCCGAGAAAGTTTCTGAATCAATTGTTGCACTCATAAGTACCAATCGGAAGTCTGGTCGTTTCGCAACAAGATCCCTCAGAATCACCAACAAGAAGTCGCTATCAACTATCACGTTCAAATCAGCATTTGTTGATTCGCACCTCCAAATAAATACAAACCACTTCGTTCATGAACTTCATCAACAATCACATGCGTAACTTTCGCCAACGACGGGTCTCCCTGCAGCATCCGCAAAAGAATACCCGTCGTTGCGAAAATAAGACGCGTTGAAGGACTCCGGACATTTTCTCCGCGAATGCTGTATCCAATCGACTCGCCGACAGCCTCGGCACGCTCAGCCGCAACTCGTTCGGCGACGGATATGGCACTGATTCGGCGTGGTTGTGTACAAATCATGTTGCAGCGACCTCCACGCCCCGTAGAAACTAAATGCTCGAGTAAGAATTGCCCCGTTTGCGTTGACTGTCAAGGTTCAGTCAACAACACGGATCAAGAAAACTAAGCACGAACCTTTCCACATCCAGTTTCTCCGCAAATAATCACAACTTGATTTTTCTCCACTGCATCAATAATTTGGTCTCTGAATTTGTACGACGGCAAGTTCTGTCTTCCACGCAACATTCTCTTATACTCCTCGGTCAAGACCTTGGCGTCGTACTTTTCCTTCAACTCCTGCCCCTTGGCTCGAATATCTTCTTCAGTCTCAGCAACAGCAGCTCGTCCCTTCTTTTTCACAATGGGCGATGCTACAGTCCCAGCAGCTTTAACACTTTTCAACTTCTCTCCATCCGAAACCCTTTTCAACTCCACAAGCGACACTCCCGGATTCTCCAATACTTGCACGAATTGTTCCTGAATCCACTGAACCATCTCAAAAATCATTCCTGATCCCAACCATTTCTCCTTTGCTTCGCGTACCAGTCCTCGTAACAGCGCCAATCGAATATACGCTGGTACGGTGGAACAAACAACCATAACAGGTGGCAACTCATATGGATACAAGCACCCATCAAAACGACCAACATGCAATTCAACAACATCCTCGACGACACTCACAGACGTTGAGAAGTCAATCCGGATTTCAACCATACCATTTCGCGAATTGATTGAAACAGAATCTGTCCCAAGAATAGATTCGACAGCTTCAAGCTCTTCAGCCCAAAGTGCGTTCAACTCAGACACATCAACTCCAGCGGGTGCTAGCTTTGATTCACCATTGTCTGCCAGTTTTGAACACAGAGAAGCAAGTGCTTTCAACTCCGAGCCTCCACATGCGTCATATTCCCGCTCACAAGTCTCCTTATTGAATCCAGAATGAATCAGGTACTGCGCCGCGCGTTCTCGCAACAAAGCATCTGTAGTAGACTGTCCCACTGTGACAGCATTCGTGGGTTTCGCATGGAACGCAGCCGGTAAGTCGTCTTCAGGAACGTAGATACAAAGCCAATGAATCGCGCTCGAAACATCCGACGAATACTCCAAGGCCTCTTCAACATGAACTTTTCGGAACCCTTTTGCAACCAACGAATCCACAATCTCTCCACGTCTAGCTTCATCCAGTGGCACAACTCGCGCAACATCTTCACCCGCATCTTCCTTTCGAATCAGTTCCTCCACCATAGCCCGCATATCCGCAGACAATTGAACTTTCTGATACGCTTCCCACGGCTTCGCCATTTTCTCCGACTCCTTTGCAACCCGTTCCAACTCAACTTTCACTTCCCGTTCTCGTTCCTTCAAATCCTTTGCTCTCTGCTCCTCAACAGAAAACGGATCTGGTGCATAATCATATTTCTGCACATCCGCGCTTTCAGCTTTCCGAATCGTTTCCAATTCATTCCAAAACGTCTGATGCATTGGAGGTAAGAGACGATGCAGTGAAAGGTGACTGGCGACACGATGCAAACAATACGTAGCCGCCCAATGTTTTGCTTCCTGTTCCGTAGGATACACATGGGAATAATCAGGGTCCGTATACGTAAATTCGACTTTCGAGCGGGTCTTTGGATCCATTTTTGAGAGAGTGATTGTTGTCACAAAGCCTTTTGTTCCTTTCTTGTTTGGTGTCACGCCAGGTTTGTCCCATTCCATTCGTTGGCAGTGTTCGTACAGGACACTGAGAGGGGTCTTTCCTGGTGAGGAAGAGTAAGTAATCTTGACAGGGTAATTGTTTGACTGACCAGTCCAAGAGCCAAAGAGCGCCTTCTTTTCTTCCTCCATCGCCTTGGCTCGTTGGGCTCTCAAAATGGCATGCTGTTCCTTGGTAAGCTTAACTCCAGGAGTAGGGACAAAGAGAGCGGGTTCTGGTTTGATCCTTAGCTTAGCACACCATCATTTAGCTACACTATTCATATCTACCAGGCGGGGCTATATCTTTCCCTTTTCCTCCTTTTCCACCAGATCCCTTCACTGGTGCGGGCGCTGGTTCAGCCTTCTTTTTGGGCGGCATTCGTCAACAATGGCTTGGCGAAGAAGAAAACAGTAACTGTCAAATAGAGCCGCGAATGATTGAGCGTTCCTTTCAATTAAATATTGTCAATTACTTTTAAATGCGGCAGCGTTCAATTTGAGTTTGTGAAAATCAGCTTGGCCAAATCCAAACACTGAAAGACTGAGAGACATGTCTGTTTGGAACAGTGTGCGCGATGCAATGAACGAAACAATGCCTTACGAAGATGGTACCGATGAAGGCGATTACGATATGAACAATGACCGCTTGGTAAGGCACTTATCTGATTCAATCTTAAATTGATTTTGAACACACTAGACCGTGATCCATGGAGCCCTTATGGGTATTGCATGGATCTTTCTTGCTCCGGCCGCAATTGCAGTTGCTCGCTACTTGAAAGGTGTGGCTCACTCCAATGACGATGTTTCCAAGATGTCTTTGGCGACTTGGACTTGGTTCCGCCTGCACTACATTCTCTTTGGTCTTGTCTTCATCTTGAACATGATCGCATTTGGACTCATCTACAAAGTTACTGATTCAGACCATTTTGATGTCAATCAAAACGGAGCTCATGTGGTGAGACTTATTAGATCAATGAACATAAATAGCATCTTATACTCGTACCAACTACCTTCTAGGGTATCGGTCTTTTTATTTGGATCGCAATCTTTGTCCAAATGGCTCTTGGTGCTCTTATCAGTTTCTTGTACAAGCCGAATCGTGCATCAACTCCATGGTGGGATCACATTCACCACTGGTTTGGACGTATCCTTTTCATTCTTTGTATCGTGAACATTCCTCTCGGAATCAATCTTTACTCCCAGGGCTTACCAGAAGGCATGACCGTCCACCCTTCCTTGAAGGCCATTTACATTGTGTGGGTTGTGGCTGTCGCATTTGGCTTTGGGTTTATGGAAATTAGACGACACAACTTGAAGGCCCGTGGCCTCCTAAACAAGGACAGTTAATTTTGGTTATCGATAAACGAAATGGAAATAAAATCAGTTTATCTCACGTGGGATAATTATGACCAAGCTGTGGTGATCCATCTAGGGCTATTAAAAACGCCACTGTTTCTCAACGCCAAGAACAGACTAAAAACAAACAAAAAATGTCTTCTTGGGACGCTTGGATTGCACAAGTTGGAAATCTCGATGATATGCAGGCAGCAACAAATGGCACAGATGATGGGTCCTCAGATTACGATCTCAACGCCGATCACTTGGTAACCATTGTTTACTGCTCTCCGCCTCGATAAATAACACGCCCTTACTATTAATAGACTGTAATCCATGGAGCCCTTATGGCAGTTGCATGGGGCTTTCTCGCTCCAGCCGGAATCGCAGTCGCTCGCTACTTGAAAGATTCCACTCACACAAGCGCCGAAACGTCCAAGCAATCTTTCGCAACATGGACTTGGTTCCGTCTCCATTACATTCTTTTCACGCTCGCCTTTCTCCTTAACGTCGTCGCGCTGGTTCTCATTTACATGGTCACAGGATCTGACCACTTTGATGTTGCAGCAAACGGTGCTCACGTGGTAAGTCTTGATTTTTTCATTGCCACCGTCGTGCGCCACCAACCAATTTAATAACAGGGCATTGGACTCTTTGTTTGGATTGCCGTCTTTGTTCAGATGGCGCTGGGTGTTCTCATCAACCACTTGTACAAGCCAGACAGAGAGTCTACTCCGTGGTGGGACCATTTCCATCATTGGTTGGGTCGTATTTTGTTTGTTGTCTCTATCGTTAACATTCCACTTGGTATCAATCTGTACATTGCCGGTCTCCCAGATGACATGAGTGTTAATCCGGCTTTGCAAACTATTTACATCGTATGGGTGGTTTTAGTCGGCCTTGCGTTTATTTTTATGGAATTCAAGAGAGGAAGTGCCAAAGTGGCTGCACAACGTAAGGAAGCAGTTCAGGTTACAAAGAAGTAGTCAGGTCAGATACATATGTAGAATAAAGAATGTTGTTATTAATCCATAGAGTCCTTCTTTATTCAGTCCTGCTCTTAATGGTCGAAACTAAAATTTGGCCTTCAACTTTCAAAGTTTGCTTCTGTGCCGTTGTGCTCAAACCTGTGCTCATCCCCTGAGCTTCATCCAAAGCATCCAAACTAGATTTCACTGCATAGTCCAATCCTCTCAAATTGTCGACCTTTACTCTCAACAACGCAATCTTCATTGCCACTTGTAGTCCAGTGATTATAGTAATCAGGAGATACACCAACGCCGTCAACACCATTTCAATGTCGTAACTGTAGTTTGAAGATGCATGAACGACGAATAGGACAGTGGCGCCAAAGCTTATAAGCACGCTTATACATCCATACTTTGCAATAATTACAAACGAAGGATCCGGCAACCTATCCTCGACTTTTCTCAAATATTTGATGAAGCAAGTGACCATAATAATGTCCATGGATGTAACAAACGCGCCAGTAAGAGCCATCAAACTATCATACACAATCGATACAGCAGGAGACTTTTCAGACATCATATAATACACAATATAAGGTATCAGCTGCGAAAAAGTGATAATCGGAGTAACCTTGATAGTCATTCGAAGGTATTTAAAGACGAACGCCGATGTCATTTTGATCAAAGGATACGACCTCTTCCAAGCAAAGAACAAATAACATTGCTCCGACATACATAGAAAGAAGATTTCTGCAATACGAGCAACACTTTCCGTCCTTCCTCCATCCGCGAATAAACAATTCAACATTTTGCACAGTGACAGGCCTATGGCAGATAAACAAGCCAACAAAAGCGCCACATTAATACTCGATAATTGGGATCTCTGTGCAGTCGTTTTAAGCTCACTACGCCTCTCAAGCGCGAATATCGCGTACACACAACAAACGAGTTGAACAACCCCTAACACGGTAGCAGCTCCAGAAATCCCCGCTGCTGCTAAATAAACTGTATGTTCTGCTTCTGCGACCTCGAGAGGTGCGGGGCTCAAGGGTTTCAGGTTCGTGAGAAGAGGCATTGTTCCAATGCATCGACTCTCCAAAACAATGGAACATTCGAAAGCTGAAGCCAAAACAATCGAACTGAAACGTTGAGAAAAAAAGGTACAATAGGGTGTAGCATCAAGGGTCTCGGCACTTAATCGCTCTTCGAACAATCTAACCTCCGGCCCCGCAGACAATGTGAATCAATTCAGCGCGTTTTGAATCTACTAAGATGTCCAACTCCGTCGATGATATACCATTTTACCACTACATGGCCTCAGTCTACATATCCTGCGCAACTTCACTTCTAGCAACATTCCAACTCTTGTACTGTCTACACGCAATATTCATTCTCGATTCCCGAAATCGCAATGATACAACCAAGCAACCCCCAAAGTTAAGCCGCTTGAACCTATTCCTCATCCTTGCCTGCACATCCCCCATCTTCCTATGTGTGTCCAAAGCCGTCAACTGCTATTACACAATGGAATACAAATTCTTCAACCCAACAAAGATTTCTGAAATATTCTTCCTATGCCTCTCAGAACAATTCTATATCGTTTTTGCATGGAACCGGTCGTTTCACTTGATCAAGATGCATTTCCCGTGTCGATTTAACTATCTTGCCAAGTTTTCAAACTACTCCCCACTTGTCCTCTTTTTGCAACTGATTCCATGGATGGTTCAAATTCTAGCCCCAGACACGAAATGGATTACAGGTTGGCTATACTCAACAACGAGTATATTCTCAGGTTTATTGGTGACGCTTTGGGAAGCCTTGATGATTTCTTGTTTTGTGGCCTATTTGAAACGGGAATCTGAGCCAAACTCAAAATTTAAAGTAATCGCTTGGTATGGGTGTGTGAGCTCACTGCTTTGCTTTTGCGCCACCGCTTTGTATGTGGCAAATAGCACTGTACCTAGAATTAAACCAGCAAACAGTAACTTGCTCGTCACTGGGGTTTACCTGTTTGTGACGTTAGTCGTTGGTTCACAGGTGAGAATGAAGGTGGTATTGCTGAATTGAAGAAAGCCAATGAGAATTCAAACGTTTGGAAAAGGCTATAAAAGCAAGTATACAATCGTTGAATGAATTTCCCGATAACAAAGACCCAAGGCCTGAAGCTACAAATTTAATTCTCGTGACAAATATGTCAATAAAACCCGAGCAATCTAATTAGACTTTCTGGAAGCGAAAGAATAAACAAAGTTCTTTTTTTTTGTAATTTTCTATGGATTTGTAATGTTTCAGAATTTTGTTTCCACACTGATGGTTCAAATACTTGTTTCCCTCAGGTTCAAAAAGGTCTAAGTACAAATGAAAACAGTGAGAGCCTCGCTTTCTTAACAATGATAACTTTGTCTTGTGTCTATTTGTCATAAATCAAACATCACAAATCGTTTGTCACAATTCAAAAAGAAAAGAAGATCCAAATCCGCCACAAGGAGCCCCCTAGCCGGAACCCGCCTCTTAGCCATAGCAAGCACTCACGACCAGAAAACCATCTAACCTGATCCAAGTACTTCCAATGACACTCTCCGCCCAAGTCCGATCTCTCTCAAATCATCAGCGGACTCTGAATCAACTGTGGCAGTGACACTCGGACTGATCTGCTGCGCCATACTCATGTGTCTCCTATCCATTGCATTTGCCTACACTTCACTAAGAGACCGCCGAAAGCGCCTGGAAGTGAAGCTGCAGCACCACAAAGATGTGGAGAAGTTCGTAGAACCCAAGCATCCCTCCTGAAGAACCCATACCACATTTAGTAGAACATTTGCACTGTGCCATTTAATATACCATCAAGTAACCAAAATAAATCATGATACCTCCCGTTTTCTCTCTTTGTTCCATCGTATCCGTGTGACAATCCGCTTTTGCAAATCCCACACAGAGCCCAAACCGCCGAACCAATGTCCCTGACTCCAAACCAGAGGCAAACGATCCAAACAATATTCCGAACACTTGGCTCCATATCCTTAGCTCCAACTCGGTCTCGTGTTCTGCGTCACATTCACAAGAGATTCCACAAGCCGATATCATACCTCCAAACTTGCTTGGCCTGGTGCGAGATTGTTCAATCGATAATCTATTTGATCGGCCCATCACCAAACGACCCGCTTCTGTGCACAATTGTCGGAGGGGTAGCCCAGTTCACTTTCAACGCAGTCACGTTTTTGGAGCTTTTGCATCAGTTTATACTGCTACATTACCGTCCACTATCGTCCAATGGTCGCAAATCGATATTGGGTGTTTTTTCATCTGTAATTCGTGGGGTTTTAGCTGCACTTCCGTCATAATCATGTTTTGGGTTGGTGGGTTGGAATATTGTTGGAGACGCAACTTCGAATGTGGATATCATCAGAAAGAAAAGACCTCCGCGTCTGGCTGTTCTATGTCCAACTTTGGGTCCATTTCTTTCTACTGATGCTCCTCTTTATCGGAATCTTTCCGTAAAATCCAAAGAGTCCGAGAAGCCGGAATCGAGACGCGAATCGCCCCCAAAGTCCAATGAGTTGGAGGAAGGGAAATTCCAGACATTGAAGAATTAAAAGCCTTGACAGCAGGCGAAACACGTTAAGCCATGGAAAAAACCTGGTCGTTCATCTCAATGACAGCACCGCTGCAACAAGAAACAACAGCAGAATGGGAAGCGTTGTCGATTTCAAAGTTCTCGACATATCGCAAGACCTACAACTTACTGGAGAAACCCAGAAACCTGCTCAGGGAAGCATTCATCTCGAGTGGAAGCGGTCTCAGCGTCCTTTTCCACTCTCTCGACGCACGACCATCACAACAATCGGCAAAAAGCGCGTTGTTCATTTAAACTGATTCTTCGTGCAACCATGATTGGATTTGGTTTTCTCGTGACCTGGATTCCCCCAACAATACTACGTGTCTGGGATTTGACTGGACACAGTAAAGTACCACCCTGGCTTCTCATCTGGACAGCAGTTTGTTTGCAACCAGTGGCTTTGGAACTCTGGAGTCTTTTATTTGACTTGGTATTGGGAAGATATCATATCTTTTTCCAATCACTCCTCCAAAAACTCTATCCACCTCAAAATAAACCTTTTACCAAAAAAACTATTCCTCAAATATCGTTAAATCTCCGATAAAGTCCAAACAATTTTCAACGCCCGAAATCCCATACGTAAATCCCAGCCTAAAATGCCTCCAACAGCCCCTTCAGAAAACTTACTCCCAATCCAAACAATCTTCCAAACCCTCGGATCCCTCTCCCTAGCCCTAAACTTCTCCTTAGTCCTCTGCGTAACCTTCAACAAACGGTTCCACAAACCCATATCCTACCTCCAAACATGTCTAGCCTGGTGCGACATCATCCAGTCCTCGTCTGTCTCATCGGTCCGCTCCCGAATAACCCGATGCTGTGTACAGTAATCGGTGCAGTCGCGCAGTTTGCTTTCAACGCTGTGACGTTCTGGAGCTTTTGCGTCAGTTTATACTGCTATATAACGGTGGAATACCGGCCAACAGTCGCGAACCGGTATTGGTGGCTTTATCACGCGTACTCGTGGGGATTGTCCGCTCTCTCGGTTGCAATCTTGTTATGGGTTGGTGATGGCCCCACAGTATTTGGCGATGCGACGTATGAATGTTGGATCTCCTCTGAGAAGAAGGAATTTCGGATATGGTTGTTCTACGTTGAATTATGGTTCCATTTCTTTTTGATACTCTTGACTTTCTGGGGAATCTATGTAAAATCAGGGCTGTTCAGGCTGCTGGTCTTGATCCCGAATTCTTCCTAAACCTGATGAATTTCTTGAAGAAAGTCCCAGTCCAATAACTTGGAAATCGGCAATGAGGGATCGACGCGATACAGTCAGTAATGGAAAGTCGCTGGTGCTTCTCCTACCAGAAAGCACAACCGTAACCAGAAGCAACAGCCGAGTCGGAAGCGTGGTGTTCTAAGGTCCTCGACATAAATACTCCAACCGCAACAGCAGAAACATCAGGAACTCCTAGAAGCCGGCGCATCAGTGGTCAAAGCATCCTCTTCCCACCATCGCATCGCGCAACAATAACAACAATCGGGAAAAAACGCGTACTGCACTTCAAGTTAATTCTCCGTTCGTCATTGATCGCAATCGGCTTCCTTGTTAGCTGGACGCCGCCGACCGTTGCAAGAATATGGGACATGATTGGAACATCCCCCGTCCCAGATTGGCTTATCATATGGGTAGCAGTATGTTTCGCAAGCAGCGGACTTTGGAACGCAGGAGTATTTTTCTTAACTTGGTATTGGGAAGAAATAACATCCTTCTTTTCATTACTCTCCTCGCGATCATCACAAAAGCAATAAATAAAAGTGACTAAAATCCTCAGCTTTCAAACATATCCAATCTCTTTTTGATAACTGAAATCATCAATTTTTTATGCCCGCGGGGTTGTTTGAAAAAAAAAGGGCCGGACCACTCCAAGAAAATCTCTCCCTGCTCACCTTACACCCGCCCTTACTATAACCAAGCTCGCCATCTTTGCTACAAAACAACCATAAGCCGATACCGCCAAACATCCCCTTCAGAACCCCACAAAACCAACACATCCCCTCCAAGAATTCCAACGCTAACCCCACGCCACACAACACAACCCAACCCCCCAATAGAAAATGAGCTACCAACCCTCTCCAACCCTCCTCCGCCAAATCTTCATAACCCTAATCCCCTCTCCCTAACCTCAAACCTCCTCCTCCTCCTTCTGCGTCGCCTTCCTCCCCGTTTCCATAAACCAATCTCATACCTGCAAACGAACCTGGCCCTCTGCGAGATCCTGCCAATGCCTCATATACCTAATCGGGCCGGATACGACCACCCACTGGTATGCACGGTAATCGGGGGCTTGAAACAGTTTGTGTTCAACGCGATCACGTTTTGGAGTTTTTGTATTAGTTTTTACTGTTATTTGACGGTGATGTATCACCCGGGGTGGCGAATCGGTGGTGGTGGTTTTACCATGTGTATGCGTGGGGGTTGTCTGGGTTTATGGTTGGGATTATGTTTTGGGTTGGGGGTGGGGCTGGGGTTGTTGGGGATGCAGTGTTTGAGTGTTGGATTAGTAAGGAGAGGAGGGATTTGAGGGTGTGGTTGTTTTATGTGGAGTTGTGGGCGTATTTTGTTGGGTTTGTTGTTATGTTTTGGGGAATGTTTTTGAAAGTGAGACGGATACGGAAGGAGATGGGAGGGGTTATGACGGGAGTTGTGCCGAAGGTAGAGGAAGGCGTGCAAGTCGAGGCGGATGTGAGGATAGATGGTGGGAATCTTGGGGATACGGAAGACGGTGGCAGGAGAAGAGTTGCAAAGGTGGGTGAACTGAAAGCCAGACTGCAACGCGAACAAGTAGTCGGATTGAGAGTTTTACGCACAGCCGCGCTGGAAGTATGTCTCGGAATAGTCGCATGAGTCGAACTGGAAGTTGCACAGAATTCCAGAGTCAGGACGGGAAACCAGATATTGTTGATCAGAGCGATATTATTCCGGCAGTGCCAGCATTACCGTTACCCAGAACGAAATCCCGAAGATTCAGTACTTTCAGTGTGCTCTTTCCAACATCAATCAAATCAAGACCAGAACGACGAGGAACTATTGTCGCAATTCAAAAGAAAGGATTGGTCCACTTCAAGCTTATTCTAAGAGCATCAATGATAACTGTTGGATTCTTGATTACTTGGATTCCACCATCAGTCGCAAGGGTGTGGGACATGGTGCATCCTGACGGTGTGCCAGGTTGGCTCACACTTTGGGTCGCAGTTTGTTTCGCAAGTAGTGGCTATGGAATTCTGGAGTATTTTATCTCACATGGTTTTGGTCGGATTTGGAGCGTGGGTGTCAGCGGATATCGAGGTTATGCAGTAGTGTACGGGGACCAGCCAAGGAGGAACTGCAATGATATGCTGTCAGATGATGTATATTGAAAAGTAAGAATATACCCATATTTAAGTACCAAGTCTTTAAAGCCATCGCGATTTGCGAATATCTAATATCGCCAAGATTACCAATGCTTAGCCATTCCCTCCTCTTTTGTGCTTTCTTTTAGGCCACGACTCCTTAATTCAGCAGATAATTTGAATTTGAGTCTTTTGGGGGCGGCGTCCACAATTTTTGAGCCTTCAAAGAGCACCAACACCTTTGACACCACTACTTGTCACTCACATTATCTAGTCCCTCTGGCGACCTGTGGCTACTTCATTGTTGATCAAAGCACGCACGCACAGACAGGGTCCTTTGAACAACCCGCCTTGATGCTCTCGACAATGTCCTCACTACGCCCACCACCACCCCCTTCCACACTGACGAGTACCACTAGTCCGAGTGCAACTGGTCCCAGCCGACCAATCAAAGTACGTCATTATTAATACGCCACCTCCATTAATAAGACGCTGTCGAACCAGGTCAAACTGCCGCCGTCCTTCGCAAAAGTGACAGTCAATCGCCAAACTTCGAATTCGTCATCATCTTCTTCGCTTTCGTCGACGTCGCAAATCCACATTCGACGGCCGACCCTCGTCCCTCAAACGCCGTTAAAACCTCAACTTCAACAACAACAGCAACAACAATCTCAATCTCAGACACAAATCCCCTTTGATGCGCAGACTGCAAAAGCTCAAGTAAACGATCGGGCCGTGCGAAAGGTTACTACTCTCTTTTAACCCTCTCACATCCCCCCCTAACATCTATTTCGCAGATCATGGACCTCGAAATTGCAAATGATTCCCTCTTTGCCGTAAACACAACCCTCGAAAATACAATCAGAGAGCAGGCTCTTAATCTGGAACAAATGCGGAAACTCGTCGGCGTGCTCAAAAGGAAGCTTCCTGACT
The DNA here is from genome assembly GCA_002104985.1 of Rhizoclosmatium globosum. NCBI lineage: Eukaryota > Fungi > Chytridiomycota > Chytridiomycetes > Chytridiales > Chytriomycetaceae > Rhizoclosmatium > Rhizoclosmatium globosum. The sequence goes on from MCGO01000268.1 coordinate 27,836, forward strand.
CTGTCATAGACCAAGATTTGGATTCTGTGGATTCTATGGATGATGATCTTTCTGTCAGCGGTGCGACGGATACTGCAATACTTCTGCTTTTGGGAGTCCGGCTGGTGGGAAACGGTCAAAGACGTTTGTCGATGTGAGTACTCTGGAAAAAGCGAGTGAAGCAGGTTTTGAAGGAAATGAGCGAGTGAGGCGAGCGCTTTTATTGAAATTAAGCGACTGGGTAGAAAAGTATAATGGGTGGGGAAATGAGGCAGAAAGCTCGAGATTTGAAGAAAGTGTCATGAGAAAGATAGCATCAATCTAAAATCACCGTGCTTAGCCATTCAACAACACCCTGATCGAAGAAATCGGCGAAAGAGACTCAGCAGAAGATCAAAAAGAAGTCGAAATACAGTTCAACCGAGTCTGTGCAACAATCGCTCAACTGATTCACGACGGAACACGCGCTCTCACCAAACCGACACCTACGACACGTCTGCTCTCCGAATCAAAAGAAAATAATACCCCTGATACCCGAACGATTCTGGATCCACCATCTCTACTTTCGTCCACTTCACCAGCCCCAACAATAACCCTCTCCTCATCCCCAACAAAACAAATCACTGCAAAATCAACCCTCACACCCCTTCCTCCATCAGACTTTCCCATCTTACCCATACAAACATCTCCATCCACATCCCCAACAACTCCTCTCCCAGCCCAAACAGTAACCCTGTACAAAAAAGCCCAACTCCTCCTCTCCTCCCGCCGAAAATACACAAACACAACCTCCACTTCAACAACCCTCCCCTTATCCCCCTTCACCTCCGAAACAATAGAAATCCCAACCCCCCTCTACGAAGCCCTCAGAGAACTCGTAGAAGGCGTACACGAAGACCTAATCGGCGCCGACATAACCCCATCCTCCCACTTCCAAACCACCACCATCACACACAATAGAACCCGGCGGCTTCACAATCGGTATACCAACAAACCCAACTCGAAAACCTGTTCTCGTAGGAGGAACCAGCGGCCGCTCATCACCCGTGAAAGACCCACCCCCACCTACTTCCACCACGAAACCCACCCCCGCGAAACCACTTGCCGAGCCTCAACAAGAAGTCCTAGCGCAATGGACAGTGAAACCAGACCCTTCACCACCACCGCCGCCGCCAAAACGCACGACAACGACATCGACACGGCCGTTGTTAAGCGCGAGTCCAGGCGCTGTAGCTGCTGAACGACGCGTGTTTAGTACAGTTGGAAGGAACTCGCCTCCACCGTCTACAACAACCCCGCCACGATCAACGACACAGAGAGGTTCAAGTGGGTTGCGGAAGACTGTTGGAAGTGGGTGAAGCTTATGTGAAGGGGGAATCTATATTCATGGTTCGAAGGGGGAAGTTCATTTTAAAAGGATGATTTGGTTTTTTGGTTGTTCTTCATTTCTATAATCCGTTGTACTGATTACTATAAAATACATGTTATACATATAGAGACTGTGCTTTGTTGATGATGTTGACAGATATCTCTTCCAACCCGAATTCTTGAAGCTTCGTTTCACAGTTCCATTCATCCATAGTAACATCCATAATACTGTGATTATCAACAAAATGATGTCGAATAAAGGTTTGGTTGCCAAGAAAAACAAGTTGAAAATGGGATGCGATTGCAACACTCAAGTGGCCTGCTGTTCCCTTGTCCCAACCCTCCAAACTCGAAACAGCGAACTTGAACATCTTCTTTCAAATGCTTTGGCAGACATCAACACACTTCGGTCTCTGCTTTACGCACCGCCAATCACAGACATTCAAAATGCTCTAGTGCCCTCCCCGCCAACCACATCAACTCAATCAAGACGTACTATCCACACCCAACATAGTATTCCATCAATCATCTCACTTGAATCACTGCCAGATGTCATCCTCGATCGCATCGCATCCTTCACAGACAGCAAATCAATCATCCCCCTTTGCCACGCAGTCCCATACTACAAATACATCTCAAAAGCCATGTACGACATGGCATCCGAAAGCAATTCGTTACACGTCGATTTACTATGACCAACGTTCGAGCTAGACCCTGATTTCAGCACACTCTACAAAACACAACTTCACCTATTCAATTATTCGCGAGTGCTTAAAAAACATGGTCTCATGATATCTTTCGACATGCATGACTTTGAGTTTGTGAATGAGATCGGGCCGTACCTGACACCGACAGTTTCAGTGTCCGTCAGAGTATCGTTACGATCGGAAGAAGTAGCCCACCTATTACAGTTATTACGAAAGTATGGAGTGGAATGTGTGGATTACTTGGACGTCGACGAAAACAACTATGATGATTCTGTGGTGCGGGACTGGAACGTTCTTTCAGAAATTCGTATCAACAAGCTTGAATTGAAGATGTATGATTCCGTGCCGCCATTTATGCGTCAACTCAAGCATATTCGCAACCTGAAATCCGTGGCAATATCAACTGTGAAAGGAACGGCGTTGGAATTCTTCCATGACTGTAAATCACTGGAAACTATTCGATTCTTCCAACCAGCCATCGAGAGTGTCCAGCAACTCCTTGATTTCACCAAAAAGAATTTGAATCCAAACTTGTCGAGGATCGAGGTTGATGGTATTATTGCAGGGAATGAACTTGATGCAATGCGAAATTTAGTTTGTACCTATGATACTGAAGGATGGGAATCTTATACAGCATATCGTGTGTTTTTAAACTCAAAGAAACGCGAATACTTTGGGTTGAGGCAACAAAAGAAGGTTGACTTTCAATATTAATAAATCAACGAAAAATGCTGAATGTTGGTTGCGCTTGCGGATCTCGTGTTACTTGCTGTTCCCTCGTCTCGTCCCTCCAAACTCGAAACAGCCAACTTCAGCTTCTTCTTGCAAATGCTTTGGCTGATATCAACACACTGAGATCCCTTCTGTATGCCCCATCCATCAAATCAATACAAGATGCATTGAGTCCCACTGGTCCAACTTCAACTCCGGCAGCACAGAGAAACCACAATCCAGTCATTAGACAGAACGGAACCTGTTTGGAGTCACTGCCCGGGGTCGTCCTTGATCACATTGCATCCTTCGTAAACACCGAATCAATATTGAACTTGTGCCATGCAGTCCCATACTTCAAATACATATCAACTGCAATGTACAACCTCGGATCAAGGGTAGACCTCGACGACTTTGACACATATGAAGAAAAGACTGAAACCATGTGGCCAATGCTCCACATCCCTGAAATATACCCCCCAAAATCAGTAGCATTCACAAAACTAAGGCTATCTTTATTGGGATATACTCGTGTACTTCAACGACATGGACTTCCGGTGTACGTTGAAGCTCATAATTTGGACTCCATTCATCAAGTTGGCCCATGCCTGACATCAAAAGTCGTATTAATTTTCCACTGGAACACAAGTACATTGGAATTTCTTGATGCGTTGAGGCTATTGAAGTTTTACGGCGTCTCGTGCATACAGAGGCTTGAGTTTGATAAGAGGCTCTCTGACTGCACGGATGACCACGATTGGTCGATTCTGCATGAAACATCAGTTGGGATGATAAGACTGACGATGGGGGAAGTTGTGACACCATTAATAACCAATTTCAAACGGTTTCGCGGTCTCCACCATATGGAAATCCTGCACCCAAGTAATCTTTGGTTTGATTTTTTAACTGATTGTCAGTGGCTTCAATCCATCAAATTTGTGGAAATCAGGCCGCCATCTGAGATAGAACGCGCTCTCTCAAGTCTTCTCCGAAAAGCGCAATCGTCTCTGAAATTATTCCAGTTGTTCAATATCATGGGGAAGCTGGGATCAAGTTACCCGAGATAAACGGATGGGAGTATCAAATTACATTTGATTGCAACAGAATTGATCATAAGTGGAACGACTCTTTGAATAATAAATAAACAGAGAAAGTATGTCTTTTTGCAACTGCCAGTGTGACTGTTGCTCCCTTGTTCCGTCCCTCCAAACTCGAAACAACGAACTTGAGCTTCTTCTCGCCAATGCCCTGTCTGACATCAATACACTGCGATACTTGCTCCACGGACCTCCAATCACAAAGATACAAGATGCCTTACTTCCAACTCCAACTACACCAACACCATCAAGATATGGTACTCATAGACCGTTACATATATTATCTGGTTTATCGCTTGAGTCACTGCCTGAGGTCATCCTCGATCGCATAGCATCTTTCGTGGATGCTGACTCAATCATCTCCCTCTGCCACGCAGTCCCATACTACAAATACATATCGAAATCAATATGCGATCTCGGGTTAGCAACAATTGACGATGAAGAGTTGTATGTCGAGTCACTTTGGCCTACTTTTGAGTTCCCCAGTGATTTAGCTGCGCTTCGAAATTCCAACTGTATTTCTTGAACTATGTGCGATTATTGAAGAAACATAGTCTTACGATATCTCTCGAAGTACATGAGCTGGAATACTTGAACGAAGTAGGGCCATTCCTTACCCCTTCAGTTTCTGTTCGTGCAAACTATCCCTTAGCTCGTTTAAAATGCTCGAAATACTTCAAACGCTTAAAAAGTATGGTATTGGTTGCGTTGACTTTCTTGACTTTGATGAAAATGCTGTTGACTCAGATTCATCTGCAATCTACAACTATAATATTCTATCAGATATTAAAATCAAAAAGATCGAATTTGTCATGTACGATTCTGTAACTCCCTTCATGCGTAACCTCAAACATGTAGTCGGATTGAAAGAGATTAATATTTTCTTTGCGAAAGGGAAATCCTTTGACTTTCTCTTTGATTGTCCAGCATTGGAGACTATTTGTTTCACAGATCTAGATAGAGACTGTGCAATCCTCTTATTGGAGTGCATTATGAGGTCTTCAAATTCAAACCTGTCGGAAATCGAGTTTGATGTGTACCGTATACAGAACCGGATTGCTATCCAAGATATAATTTCTAAATGTGAAGATGGATGGGAATACTTCACAAAAAACGATATGAAAAACAATGGAGGCACACGTGAAATGTTTGGGTTGAAGAGACGAAAGCAAACTTAGGTTGAAGATAGATCCTCGTTCTTAAAATCTCAATAAATTAAATTCCTCTTTGAATGCAGAAATACAGCGTTTTCAAATGAAAAAAACGAACTCTTGTGTTTTGCACTCAAGTGTAAATCCCATTCAACAAAACCCGACAGTCATCACCCTCTCTACTACCGTACTTCCTTAATTACATCAACGGTTTTCATTCTGTAAACCTCTGATCCAGCTCTCGAAAAATAACTAAGAGAGTGACCAATCATCCAGCCCTTCCAGAATGTCAACCCCACACGACGCGGAACCAACGTGGTACAAGTACGTGGGAATAACTCTAGCTCTGACGTCCGGCCTCTTTATCGGATCATCTTTTATATTCAAAAAGCGTGGACTCCTCGACACTAAAGCGAAACACGGGGAGCTAGGAGATGGACACGCGTATTTGAAGAGTCCTATGTGGTGGACTGGGAATGATATTAAGTGAGTCCCGCCGTCTTATTGGAAGAGATTATATATTGAACAACTTGGCCATATAGTGGCGTTGGGCGAAGTCTTGAATTTTGTGGCGTATGCTTTCTCTCCTGCTATTTTGGTGACGCCGTTAGGAGCGATAAGTGTGGTCATTAGGTAAACTTCGCTTATAAAAGTATTATGGTTTTGTTTTAATGCCATACTCAAATCAGCGCAATCCTATCAGAAATCTTTCTGAAAGAGCGGTTAAACTTTACGGGGAAGGTTGGATGTGCACAGTGTATTATTGGCGCTGTTATCATAGTATTGCACGCACCAGAGTCGAATGGGAGTGACACAATTCCAGAGTTTTTCGGATATGTGACGGCGCCATGTAATTACAAGAGTCAGAGAATATTTTAGCTTCTAAATTTCTGTCTTTGTAGCATTTATTATGTATGCCGTCCTGTGTGGAGCTGGAATCGCGTACCTTGTCTGTGTGTATCCCTTCTTACTCCAAACGAACTTAACCCCTACCATTCACAAAAGATATAATCGCCCCACTACACGGCGAAACAAACCCAATGGTTTACATTACTACTTGCTCGTTAATCGGGTCATTCCTCGTCCTCTCTTGCCAAGGCCTCGGATCCTCCCTGGCCTACACATTCTCCCACTGGAACGAAGACAACCAATTCCTACAATGGCCAATTTACCCGCTAATTGCGTTCATCGCGTTCACCGTGACAGCGCAAATCCATTTCCTGAACAAAGCGTTGAACACATTCTCAACCGCGATCGTAACGCCAGTATACTACGTGACGTTCACAACATGCACGCTTATCTCATCTGCAGTTTTGTTCCGCGGGTTCACGGTGCATGATACTGTTGAAGGGATCACGTTGATTATGGGGTTCCTGGCGATTGTGGCTGGTGTCGCGTTGTTGTTTGATTACAACGATAAAATGGCGAGAAGATTGTTGCGTCTCCAGGCGCGAGCGGAGGGAGACAGTGAAGGTGCTGGGTTGGTAATGGGTTCTATTGGGCAGAGTGAGTTGGACTTGGACTCCATGGATTCCCGGTTCTCGATGACAAAGAAGGCTGATAAAGCTGTGGTTGCACCGCCTCTTATTAAAAAATCCGCCGGAGTAGAAGTTGTTTTGGAGATGGAGAATGTTGATCGGAGTCGGACGCCGAGTGCTGCACCATTGAACCCAAGTTCTTCCTAATTATTGTTTGCTTTTCTCTTACTTTGGGTTCCGCTTCTCTAGTCTCGCATATTTTCTTTAATGTTTTTCGATATATAGACAGTAAACTCTTCAGACTTATTATTAAATGCGGATATTGTATAAATTCGATGTACTGAGTTTATCAAAAGCCACTCACAAACAAAAACCAAAGCAACAATAAAGGACAGAACAAGATATCAATAAGAAGATGTGATAAAAAATAATACTACGCCGTCATTTAAACACAATGAAATAAAGAGAACTGTGAAATCAAACAAAATACAAGTTATTGATCTGGGTTGGGTGTGTCAATCACAGAAGCTTCTGTGACCATGATAGGAGGTAGATCATGAGCAATTGGTTTTTCACCTTCACCATCTTGCCCTGCAGTTTTCTCAGTTTCTCCACTCGTGGGTGATTCACCCCCATCAGCAGAAATGTCGTGCTCATCGGCAGGAACGAGTTTCGCAACTGACCGCATGATTTGCTCCTTCTCATGTTTCTTCATTTCCGGTTTTGTAAAGTCAAAGTTGAGGAACTGGGCTTCCATTTTTTCGTACTCCTTGGCGATTTCTTCTCCGAGGTGTGCATACTCTGTCAAAGCATTAATTAGTTGGTTTTGTTAAGGCGAGTCGGTGTATCACTTTTCTCTCCAGGCTTCCTTGCCTTTGCTACAAGAGGGTTGTCATTCACCAAGATTTCTTCAAGCTCGTGAGTAAAATCGCAGTTGATGTTTTTGGTCTACGATAAAGTTGGTAAGACGTCGGATAGTTCAATGAATCCACTCACGTCAGGGATAAATGGCGGAACACCCTCGTGTCTCTTCAACTTGTCCCAATCCAAGTCTTTGAAGAAAGCGTGTTTCGAAACTTTTTCGTCTCCACCCATCCTAACATTCCATTCCTTTTGTAAGAACTCTGTAATGGCTGACTTGCAATCTGCGGAGAGTTCGCGTGTGGATTTCCATGCGACCTCGTCGCTTATGATTGCTTTTTTGAGGCCCTCACTGGTATTCGCCTCAAATGGTCGCTTTTGGGGGAAGATTAGAGTCGGGAGAGTAAACAATATTCAATCCCACCTTTCCGTACAAAAGCTCGTACATAATGACTCCAAGACTCCAATAATCAATCATATTGTTGTACCCTTTCCGAATGAACATTTCGGGAGCTATGGTTGGCGTTTCAGAAATCATGTGCCTTAGATTTTGAGACTTACCCATATAAGCAGGACTTCCAGCTTCACTTTTCATCAATTTATCGGGATTGTATTTAGTTGCAATGTTGAAGTCAGTCAGTGTCGCGTGGCCAGTTTCACTGATCAAAACTGAGGGTAAAAGACATTAGCCAAACTTTAACGCACGAAAACAAACTAGAACTCAACTATTATCAGGCTTGAGATCTCTGTGCACGATATTCTTGGAATGTAGATATGCGATTCCAAGAACACATTCAGCCATATAAAACTTGATCAAGTCCTCCGATAAGTTCCCCTTGGTATTTAACAAATACCTTAAGTCTCCACCCAACATCAAATCAATAACCATGAACATGTTTTCATCGTCTTGAAATGCATATCTCAAGTTACTGCAAGCCACAGCCATTATTAGTAACGCGACATCAACCAAAACATCAAACACAACTACAAACCAAGTAAATGGACTTTGAATCTCTTCCAACAAAAATCGCTCCTGTATGATACAATCCACAGCCTTCATCTCCACGCACATTTTCTTGTCGATATACTTCAACGCGTACTTTTGCTTCGTCAGTTTATGTTGGACGAGTTTAACTTTTCCGAAAGCTCCTTTTCCAATGGCCGTTTGCAGGTCAAAATGCTTGAGTTCAACTGAAGTGAGAGATTGGGAAATGAGTTAGGTGACACGTAATGACATCAGTTGGATGAAACGAAGAAGCCGCACCATCTTGAGTGAAATCGATCGGCTCTGATTTACAACAGACTCCGCCCATGTGTGGTAGAAGTTGCAGGAATCAAGTGTTGAAGAAATATGGTCTTGTGCAGCTAAAAGATGTTCCCTGATTTACAAAACGTCTAGTTGATGTGCAAACCAGGTTATTCCGAGTCTAAAGAAGATGTATAACACACCGATATCGTGTTGGAGTTGAGAGAGAGCTCTTACAACGCCAGAAAAGTGGTGGAAACAATTGGCAGAATAACAAAGGGAATTTCAACATCGACACTCATCACCGCCGTCACCTCATATATAAATCAAATTTAACGCGTTTTTGCATTTTATTATACGTATATAAGGCGATGCTCAACTAGATCACATAACTTTAAACTCTATTTCAAAAAAGCACGCAAGAATGAACGCCCGATATATGTTGAAAGAAAAATCAACGGCAAGGCCGTTTATTTGGTGCTGACTACCTCTCTCGAGCTTCCCACTTCATTTTGTGAACAATGAAAAGCTGGTCGCGTCCAACACTGAAAAATTCCGAAACCAACCTCTCTCCCTTCCTTTGATCTGCTTCTACGAACCTTGCCAGCGTAAACAAATCAACAGTCTTCAATCACTCTTCGACAGTCACTTTGAAGATCTGATTACATCTGTCGTTCTCAACTTGACCAATCCTGTCAAACCAATTACAACTCAACCTCGATAGACCCACACCATCAGCCAACACATATAAAATGGGAGCAAACTGTTGCAAACCCGAAGAAATTGATTTCACCCAAGAAGGTTCTCTTGCTTCTCGACAAAGAATCAAACAGACTAACCCTCTAAACCCTCCACCACCCATCAACCAAAAACAGTCGAACTAAATCACTTTGAGCTCCTTCGGTCAATCGGAAAAGGCGCGTTCGGGAAAGTCAAAGTCGTTAAACATAAAAATACAAAAAATACATATGCCCTGAAGTACATCAACAAGGAGGCGTGTATAAAGATGAAAGCGGTGGATAATATCATACAAGAGCGGAAACTGCTTGAAGAGATTCACTGTCCGTTTGTTTGGTACTGTATTCTTCGCCCCTCATCCTTTCCCTCGCATGCGTCAATGTGACTGATAAGGAAATGTACAGTAACTTACGATATGCCTTCCAAGACGATGAAAACATGTTCATGGTGATTGATCTAAAACTCGGGGGAGACCTGCGATTCCATTTGAACAAGATGGGAACAATACCGGAAGACGTTGTGCGATTTTATATGGCGGAATGCGCACTGGGGCTCATGTATTTGCATTCGAAGCATGTGGTGCATCGAGACTTGAAGCCTGATAATAGTTGAGTAAGTCTTTTGAATGGGTGAAGATTAAACGTTGGAATAGTATTGTTGGACGAGAACGGGCACGCATGTTTGACGGACTTTAATATTGCAACGTACTGGAAAGACGATAAGCAGTTACACGCCGTAGCTGGAAGTATGGCGTACATGGGTAAGAATCCTTGCGCCTCTCCTGCAAGCTAGCTCACCATACATTCGAAACACAGCACCAGAGATCTTAGAGCGCAACGGATACACATACACAATCGACTGGTGGTCTCTCGGCGTGATTATGTTCGAACTCCTCCTCGGAAAACGCCCGTTCCGAGGATCCACAAACGAAGAACTCACAGCGTCCATCACGAAAGGGAAACTAGAGTTCCCCTCAAACGCCGACAAAAAGATTTCGAACGACGGGATGGAAATGATTCGAGGATGGTGTACGCGACCAGCATCGGAAAGGCTGGGGAGTAAAGAAACAGGCGGGGACACGAAAATTACAAATCATCCGTTCTTTAAGGAGTATGATTGGAGTGAGATGGAGAAACAATTAATTACTCCGCCGTTTGTACCTGACGTATGTAATTTGACTGACGATGAAGGTTCATTAATGTCTTTTCTCTTTCTAGTCCAAGAAGGCCAACTTTGATGCAACGCACGAATTAGAAGAAATGTTGTTGGAGGATAATCCACTGCAAGCAAAGCCACGAAAGAAGGATGGCACTGGTAAGATATCTAGGTTTTTGTCACCAATCTCAACTCTGTTCCCCATCAGGTGGAGCTGCATCAAAGCTTGATCCAAAAGAGGCTGAAAAGATGGAAACCAAATATCTTCTCTTCGACTACACAAAACTACCACCGTTTGAGATGCGCAAAAAGTCGGCAGCGTGGGAAAACAAAGTAGGAGAAATTCAACGGTCCGCATCATCTTTGAACCGCGAGTCCAAGATCGATATCATGGAGAACCGTTCTGAATGCGTATTGATTGACCCAGATCAGCAAACGATCAAGAGTGCCAAGACATCCACTTCGGAGTTACCTTTGGGAACGGGTGACGACGTTCCCGATTTACCCAGACCAAGTGCTGCACTTACATCACAAATCACACATGACGGTCCCCAAGCGAGAGAATCTGAGCAAGGTGGACCTCAAGCAAGAGAGTCAGAATCTCCGACACATAAACCATCAGAAAGCCATAATCCATCTGTTACTTCTTAAATCTGGGCGTTCTTATTCTGCGTCGTTATTCGATTACAATTGGTCATATAGTCATTCTTTTCCTTTCTTTCTTATGTTCTGTTTGGAGTTAAAATGAATTTAATTTGTCGAAAAGCTTTGACGCTCATTTCCTACACGATTTGGACGGAATGGGAGAATGAGGATTTGGGCTGGGGCAGGAGTACTCGTGGAGAATAAGATTGTTTGTTGTAAAGTTCGAGTAGAAGTTAATTATTGTTTGTTCCACAAGACAGTCACAAACAGGATGGGCAAGAAAGAGGCTTTAGTGGTGAGTTCCCTGCATCGATATCTTAAGTACTATGCTAGCTAGAACAGGCATGAATAGACGGGTTAATGAGGGATAGAAGTGTTTGAAGCTGAAGCATCCTTACCGTGCACTAACTAACTCTCCTTCACTTCAACCAGGACTTCAAAGGACAAATCCTCGTTGAACGAATCTTCCAAGTTACTTTGATTGTGTTTGGGGTAAAGCTCTGTCTCTGTCATGGAACTTAAACTAACAACGTTAACCCCACCTATAACCTACTCTATTCACTACAAACGCTTCAACTTACTCAAGGTCATTTCATTCATTGTCGGATATGCCACAAAGTCTCTTCAGCTTCTTGTTGCAATCAACGTTGTTGGCCTCTTGATCACTTTAGTGGTAAACCTCTGCTTCAGTGCTTTAGAATCCATTCATTTAATTATACTACAGCTTGTCGTTCCTCCATGGCCAATGTTTCGAGCGAATCCTGTGAAATGGCAAGAAAAGAAGGAGAAGATGTTGGATGGATTAATGGCAAAGAAGAGCTGGTGGCAGAAACTATTTTAGCTGGCCGGGAATGAGAGAACATGAGTTGGAAATGAGAATAAATGGTAAGATAGTCGTCTTAGTGTGTAGAGTTTATCGGACTTGAACTAAATCTCCTCTCCTCTTTCCAATAGCTATTCAAACTTAATTACGGCCTTTTTACAATATCTTTCCTCTTTATTCCAAGCGGTGTTTCGTCTCAATAATGGAGAGCTCGTTGAGCGGCCCAACAATGGGAATATCGACAAAGAACTTTGTCACTTTCCTGTCACAGACCATTGAACGAAACGTACCATTAGTGCTTATTCCCGACCGTTACCAAAGACCTCTCTTTCAACATGGGCTGTTGTAACACAAAGGAAGACCCAATCGATTTTACCGAAGAGGGTAATCAGAATCCCTTCCAAACTTGGCTTATCTTCTAAGTCTAATCACAAAAACTATCCTTAGTAAACCTCACTCATTTCGAGCTTCTCCGCGCAATCGGAAAGGGAGCCTACGGAAAAGTCAAACTCGTTCGTCATAAGGACACAAAGATCCAATACGCCTTGAAATACATCGACAAGAAGCAGTGTATAGCACAGAAAGCTGTCGACTATATAATCCAAGAACGGAATCTCCTGGAAGATATCCACTGCCCATTCGTGTGGTTTGTCCCCTCAACTTCCTTATTCTTTTATCTCACAACGTCCAACAAAGCAACCTTCGATACTCGTTCCAAGACGACGACAATATGTTTATGGTAATTGATTTGAAAACGGGTGGGGACTTGCGATATGTTATGTCAAAGCAAGGAAAGCTTCCTGAAGCGACAGTGAAGTTTATGACGGCTGAGATTCTTCTCGGAATACTTTATTTACACTCGAAAAAAGTCGTTCATAGAGATCTTAAACCTGAGAACAGTATGTACTCGTTGCAATGTTGCTCATTCTTATCTTAAACAGTATTGTTGGACGAATACGGACATTGCTGTCTCACTGACTTCAACATTGCCACATACTTTAAGGAAACGAAACTTTTGCATGCGATTGCTGGAAGTCTCTCATACATGGGTTCGTCAATTTTGAGTCATTTCGATCAAAACCTTAATCATCGCCCTCACAGCTCCAGAAATACTCGACAAGGAAAAAAAAGGATACAACCAAGTAATAGACTTCTGGTCAATGGGAATCATAATCTATGAAATGCTGTTTTCAAAGGTGAACCCCAACTCCTCTCCAAGAATTTCAGAACTAAACGATGGAATAAGCGGCCATTTCGTGGTAAAACAGATGAAGAAGTCGAAGAAGCTATCAAAACGAAGGACGTGGTCATTCCTGACAATCCCAGTATTTCTGCCGAGGCGACTGATATCATCAAAAGCTTCCTAACACGGCCTTACATCGACAGACTTGGATCAAAAGAAACAGGCGGAGATACTCGTGTAACGGCGCATGCATGGTTCAAAGGCTACGATTGGGTCAAGATGGAGAAGTTGGAAGGGAAGCCGCTCTTCGTGCCTGATGTAAGCCGTGTCAATGGGAAGAAGAATGATATTACTGACTATTTAATTATAGTCGAAATCGCTCAACGTGGATGAAACAATTGAGCTTGAAGAACTCCTTTATTCAGAAACCCAACTGAAAGCAAAACCGCGAAAGATTCAAAAAGATGGCCATAGTAAGAGTCCAAGCTTTTGCGTGTCTATTTTTCGACTAAATTCTTGCTATAGGAGGCTCTCAACTATCAATCCAACACCCCAAACAAGCCGAAAAGATTGACACCCAATTCAAATTGTTTGACCACACGAAGATGGCTGTACCAGTGACAGAGCGAAAACGGTCGCAAGAATGGGACAAGAAGATGAGCGAGATCCAACGAAGCGCTTCCTCTCTCGAAAGCAATTTCTCAGATCTCAGAGAAACAAGATCTCAGTTCATATTCTTCGAGCCAGACACTATGACCATCAAGGTGACCCTTATTTTTCTGTTTTATGAACTGACACCCTCACCAGAGCGCCATGAGTTCAAGATCGGACCTCAACAGTGTCGGTGGCGATAGTATGGCTTTCGGAGGCGAAGTTCCTGCGATTCCGGAAAAGTTCAAGCAGAGTGTTGTGGATTTGGCAAATAGCAAGCAAGAGTTTAATGATGTTGCAAGTATGCCAACGTCAGAAATGAATAAGTCGTTCGACCAACTCAAGTCACGAGAAGCGGCTATTTAATTTTTATTAATGAGGATATATGAGAAGAATTTTTCGGGTTTGGATATCATATGTAAATCATTCTGTGTTTCATTTGTATCTAGTCAAGGCGAAGTGCTAAAAAGACTCTACTGTTGCCATGGGTATATGTGCGAGCACGTCCTCCGTCGAAGGAGGGAAGGAAAAGCAACCTGAAGGTGACTTAGATCAGGTTAAACAGTATTTGTAACATACCGGACTCCAGTTCGTCTTGAAGACTTTGAAATCATATCGACAATCAAGAAAACATCACACGGCAAAATTAAGCTTGTCAGAAACAAGCAGTCGGACGTGCTCCTTGTGCTGAAGTCCACCCAGAAATCCCTCGTGAAACGAAATACCCTTTTACCAATAATAATACAAGAACGGAATATACTGGCTCGATTACAATCTCCATTTATCTGGTGAGGATGAGTGTGTGGGAAGCAAGCAAAACTAAAACATATCAACCAGTAACCTCAAGTATGCGTTCCAAGACGCGGAAAATTTCTACTTGGTCGTGGAATACAAAGCTGGTCGTGATTTGCGGGCTGCCTTGAAGAAGCAAAGGAAACTGAATGAAGAATCTGTTGCGTTTATTGCAGCAGAAGTCGCCAGCGCTATTGCATATATTCATTCACATCATATCGTGCATCGAAATCTCAGACCAGAGAATTGTAAGTTTCCAGGTTGTCGTGATTGTGACAGTTCGTTTTTGAACGCTTATTTGAACTCTTTTTTTAGTGCTATTGGATGAAGACGGACATGTAGTCGTGACAGATTTCAGACTCTCTTCTTTCTTTAACGAAAAGAATATGTTATATGTGTCTGTTGGGACGCTGGCCTATATGGGTTTGTAAAATTATATACATTCAGGGCTTGACATTAATTCCCATAGCCCCCGAAATTTTACAAAAGTGCGGATATACGCATACAGTAGATTGGTGGAGTCTTGGAGTTATTATATACGAGCTCTTATTCGGAAAGGTTGGTCACTAAACCATATAACATAACTTCCTCAAACCATGCACAGCGTCCATTTCGTGGCAAGAAAGACGAGGACATCAAGGCTGCCATCTTAAATGGAAAATTTCTGTTCACTCCTGATACGACGATTTCAAATGAATGTATGACGGTTATAAAAGGATTGCTTCGTCCCCATTCTCCAGATAGATTTGGTACGACCGTTCCTTCAAAAGCATTGGCAACATTAACCGAAATCCAGGCGATGAAGAGAGTGGAGGGTTCACGAAGTTTAAGACGCTCTTGTGGTTCAAAGCAATCGATTGGAAAGGTGTGGAGAAAGTCACAGTCAAGCCACCCTTTCAACCTGAGGCAAGTCTCACATTATTGATTTTATATTTAAGAGTCTTGTTCCAGATCATCCAAACTACCGAAAACAGGCTAGATCCTATATCGAAAGAATTATCTGGAAGTCAGAAAACAGCATTGGGTATTTTTCAAACAGAATGTCTTTAAACACTAATATGGGTCTCCAGACTTCCGGAAGCTCAGTATGAAATCGAGCGAATTCTCGTTACAAGAGCCGCAATACGTCAATTTTGATCATTCCTTAGTGGTCCGCAATACCGGAAAGAAACCCTGGAACGCATGGCTGAATGCGGTTGACGACAAAGCTGTGGATATACCTGCTATTCCTGAATATGATATTCCGAGCCCCAAAAGTTCAAACAGTTCAAGCTCAGATTGCAAGTATCCTCGAAGTATACTCAGCGACAATTCCGACGCGAAATTCCCAAGAAGTTCTTCTGGCTCTGATTCAGATTCCAGTAAATAAACATGTGATGGATGGATTTATTTTCTGTCTAAATTATGCAAATCTTGATTGAAAATCTTCTTACAGCATGACAGTCGTACTTGATATGGACCTTCTGATTGAATTTAGGGCGAAGTTTGAGCTATTGGAGCAGCAGATTTCGATACTGCGGCCTTTGGCGTTTTGTCTATTCTCCCAGCTCCCACAAATATGGGCCTATCACCTGCTGTACCAACACGTACCGAAACTCTTCCAGTTGAATCCTATTTTGGGCCAACTCGCAGCTTCTCTTTTGTTCAGACGAGTATTTCATCACATGAGAAGCCTTCTGTGGCTTCAAGCACTGAGCAGATATTAAGCGAGTTAACTTCTTCGACCGCTTGGACACCTGCAGGTGAACGATTTACCGCGCCACCTCTTCAATCTGTCAAACAGTCTCGCACTTCTCTTTCCATGGAGGCACCTCGTTGCAATAACGGCGATCATAAAGCTCAGTCACGTAAAAATAGCCGAAAAGTGTCTCTTCGTGTCAATAATCAACCTTTCGAGCTTGATAGCGATGCCCCAGCGTCTCCAAGACTCTTGCTTCGAAAGAATGTGTTATCGGTCAGCCGAGACGTAATTTTCAACGAAGCTGAAGAAAACAAATCAAAGAGTATGTTTCAATCTGTGTTCAACAAAAGCAGCAAGCTTGTCAATAATGGAAAATCGTCATCAAATCTCGTCGCTGGGAGCAGCCTCAACATGCTTACACAATTTGGGAGGACAGAATCCAAATTACAAGACGGCACATCACCGATTACTAAATCGCCTGCTTCTATTCGACATCAAAAGCATCAGCAATTGC